>JANVCK010135648.1:0-11322 GCA_026546655.1 Epizoanthus illoricatus
TTATTGGAAAACTTCAAACACAAACAAGAAAAACAAATGGGAGTTTTAGCTGAATTTCCTACTCGCCAGCTGGGCGAAAAGACAGCTATTTTCCAGCAGATCTACTCGCCCGTACCAAAATCTAGTTGCCATTGGCGAACGGGCAAGTGGATTCTCAATCCCTGCAATATACAAGTGTCTGTTTCCTTGCCTTTAGCAAGCGAGTGACATGGGATATCACACCATGCTACCGTGGGAGACTATCTTGTGACTTCAGATTAGCCAATACAATTGCATGATATATCGCAAAATGCTTGATACATAACAAGGATTTAGGTCAACTGCTTAAAAAGTTGTATATTTTGTTGTTTTGCCAGAAATGTCTGTATTATTGACAGGGTTATTAGAATTAAGGTGGCTCCCATCTGTTTTTCATTTTTTTATACACAGATGTCACGACACAGCAACTTTACAGCTTATCAACCCTTGTACTTTCACTGCAATTTTTGTTTCCATGACAACTTTACAGCACCTCAAATATACCCTGATTTTAGTATCCAACTGTATTTTACATGAAAATAATTTCAGTTATCCACATTTTTTATTACCTTAAGATTTTTTCCATAACAAGGAGAACATATGAGGAAATTGTAAAACAAATCTGCAGATAGATTTTGGCCCCACCTTAGTTTTTCTGAAATGCAAAGGTGGTACCAAACTTATCTGCAGAACTTTTTAAAACTTTACTCAGATATTGTACTTACTGTTCAAACAATTTTAACACAATAAAAAATGGGGGTCACCAGACAAATTTCCATGTAAACTGCAATGGAATAGTAAAAACAGAAGGTTGTCATGGAACAAAAAATGTGTTGGGATTACAAGGGTTGATAATGTGAAATGTTATTGTAACACCAGCTACCAACAACTGGCAGCAATCTGCCATGACATCTGAGTTTGCCTTTCACAAAGTTCAGTGGCATAGAAAAATGAGAAACAGGTGGGGGCACCTTAGTGGTAATAGCGAATTTCAATTGAATTTCAATTGACTAAAATCAAAGGAAAGTGACAGAACCACAGTAGCATGGGATGGCATCACTTTCAAGAGTGAGAACTTGTAGGATCATTTTTCTTTTGGTATGTAGACAACAAGCCTTCAGTCAAATGGCAGAGCAGCTGCCACAGGCTCATTGGATTTTCAAATTTTGAAGCACATGACATGTCTTATGGTTTCAAAAAGTGAGGTATTATTTTTGTTCAACCTTATTGGCAATGGGAAAAAATTCATCATGGTTTAAGAGGATGGAAAAAATTTAACCTGAACTACCAGTTGCAGCAAAATTACAAAGGAAAAAGAAAAGGAAACAAAAGCCCCATTCAGCACTGCTAGAGGTGAGCATCAGGTTTTTAGTCTTGTTTTATTTTTGCTTGGAAGTTTAGTTTTATGTTATTGCTTTGGCTTCTGGTGATCAGCCAAACCACAAAGCAGTGACAGGGCAAAGCCAAGATGCAGTCTGTTAAAAGTCAGTTGAAATTCGTTACAGTGCACAGGGTGTCTGCATTTAATGTAGGAGGAAAGGGCTCAGGTCAGATGATTGTGTGCTACTGTTATTGTTCTAATTAAATTGTTACCAAAAGTAATTTGTTTTCCAGCTGGCTCTTCAAATAGAATACAAAATACTTTTAACAATTTAAAACATTATATCACTGCTGTAGGTGCAGACTTATTTGAACCACTATGGCAATTGCCAATTAAGGAGCCCACATGAATACTCGTTGGGCATCTTGTCTTTAATACATTGTGCTTACACTTCTGGTTGTAAGAGTTTAACTTGCTTTGCAATATAAATTTCACAACACTGACAACAAGAAGTAAGAAAATTGGACATGTTGCATTTCAGTCAGAAAGAACAAATAGTTTTTCTTAACTTGGTGGAAGACAAAGCAAACAATCTGAAATGCATTACAATTATTAAGCACGAGTAAAAAAATAAGTATTAACAATTGTTGTTTTATTTTTGGAGTCTTTATGTAATTTTGTAGTGCATTTAGTATAGGGATTTCATGGCTTTTTCCATGCCTTGATTTCCATATAGGATACAGATTTAATGACTTCTCCACATAGCATATGCATTTGAAAACTTCATGTTTATCAAAGCAATAAAGCACCCAATAGTTTAAAACTTATAGCAATATTTTGCTTTGAAATTCAAGATGTACACAGATATAAAGTTCTTTTGGGTGTCTTATCTACAATGTAAGCAGTTGCACTCAAATAACTGCTGCTTGCTGGCAGAGTAGCAAGTTAGTTTCATGGACTTTTGACATGCTCAATTTATATTTATTAAGTGATCTCTTTTAGTTTAAACAAAACTTTGAACAATTTGCAGATGGAAGGTGTCATTGTATGCACCTAATGCTTGCATTTTGTTTTCAATTTTTGTGTGCAGGGTGGAAAGTTTCTTGTTTTGTTGCAGGTGTATTAGTTGTTTAGGAACACTGTTTGATGACTCATATTGTTGGGATTTGTGGATGTTGTGAAGTTGGTTATTCAGAGTTCCCATGGTCATGGAAAGTCATGGGATTTGAAAGTACCTTTTCCAGGCCAGGAAAAGACGTGGATTTTAGGAAAATTGTCCTTAGGTAATGGAAAAGTCATGGAATTTCAGATTTTTTGCCTAAACAGGTTCTTGCTGTTTAAAAGTTGTCACAAAAAATCAAATCTGGCTAAAAACAGAGGAATAAGTGGTTTTTTTCATGCTTACATACTGCTTGCCCGTGGTTTTCAGGAGGTTTATGTCAGCAGTTATTATTTTTTTTGCGCTTTTTTTAAGTCATGGAAAGTGACATAAAGTCATGGAATTTCATTCCCAAGTTTCAGTGGGAACCCTTATTCAGCACTGACCTGTTGTTCATCCATTTGTTCCTGAGGTTGAGAGAATTGTGATATCATGCTAACCTTAGAAAATTTAGATGTTGACTGTTTCATTCCCAAAGCATTTGCCTTACAATGTAATTGGCACTTACTAAACAGCTTTCCACCTGACACAGCAGCAAACAGAGCATGGAGAATGCAAACCACGTTTTATTGCAGTCTCTTGATGACTCGATACAACTGCGTGCCAATTCCGAATAAGGTGTTTCCTTGTTTCTGCCCAGAGCAGGCCCATTGCACGTGGAGTAGCAAGTTCAGGTTGCACTTTACTGTTTTGGTTAGGGTGCACATGTGAGACCATGGAGTGCTATTGAGCCATATGTTGCTGTAATAACAGATATAGAATGCTGGAGAATCCCTCGTCAGGAGAAAACTAGAGATAAATGTTGATCTGTGTATTTTTTTTGCCCATTTTTTTAAAATATTTTATTGCTTTGTTTGCCCATGTTTGAATGTGGATGAATGTGAAAGCAGTGAATGAATTGTATGCATAAAAGTGTGTTTTGATTTGGATTATATCTCAGAAGAGCCTTTCCTCCTACCTTGAATAATGACAGGTGGTTACTTGAATTGAACTATCTCCAATTTTCTATCAGATGTAATTGTTTATCCTAACAATCTCTGTACATTGATTTTGTAGAGAGTGTTGCAAATGCTGAGGAAGCATATAAGGGGGCTGTTGAGGAAGGGGAAAAGCTGCCTGCTACCCATCCCATTAGGCTTGGTCTGGCACTCAATTTCTCTGTGTTCTACTATGAAATACAGAACAGCAAAGAAAAGGCATGTGCCTTGGCCAAGAAGGTGAGGACTATCAAAGATATTGTTGCATAGATATCTACGGCAAATCAGGATTGTTGTAGTTGATGGTCAAGCAGTCATAGAATTATACAGGGTTGGTATGCATGCTATAGTCTTGGAAGTTATTTTAATCTTGGAAAGTCCTGGAAGTCCTTAAAATTTTAAACTACCATATTTTCTCACATATAAGCCATGGGATTTTCAGGTTTCAGTTTAGTTCGTCTTATATATAGAGGCACTGAGTTAGGGATGTGGCTAGCCTGCTAGCACAGTGGACTAGGCCTGCATTTGCTTTGTCCAAGTGAGACATCTGATTCATGAGCATTAACATTCTATACTGATGACATAATCCCAACTGCAAACTGGCTATTTTAGATAGTTTCATGTGTTTCAAAAGTTTGATTTCTTCATTTTGAAAGCATCAACCTATGATTTTGTAAATTAACATAAATTCCCTAAAGTAGCTAATAGGCTGCTTCGTCCTGATTTAGGACATACGTCATCAGTATGGAATGTCAATGCTCATGAATTGGATGCCTCACTTGGGCAAAGCAAATGCGGACCTAGTCCATTGAGTGCCCAACATGAGGTGGCTGAATTAGCAGGCATGAATGTGGCTTGTACAGTACTGCTCACAAGGTACATAACATCGTGCAAGTCTTTGTGAGTGTTTTATTTACTCATAAAAACTTGCTATGTGCAAATGACTTGTTTATAGTGAGCTATAAAGAAACAATGGTTAGCGTAAATACTCATTAGTCTGTACTTGCACATATTTGCAAGTTGACACACTGACATGCATGTGTCTAGTATAAATTAACTGTAAGATTATATTGTTACCATGATAACACATTTGTTTTAAGTTTGTGAGCGATGGGATAGTCAGCGAAGTTATCATTAGCAAAACCACAACTGCTCAAGAACATGGAAAGTTCAGTCTAGAGAATATTTTTGAGTCTTTAATGGATGATAATAATAACTAAACTTGAAAGGTTAGTTAAGTAAATTTGTTCGACACCCAATTCGAGATAACATAAGTTATTGTGTGTGCATTGCATGCATAGAACATTCTCTGTCCATTTGAATAACTCAGTTATAAATACGTTCATTGTTATTGTAGCAGTTTTATCCCTTGTCATTCAAGGACGAGCACTGAAATTTTTATCTGTTATATTGTTATTCTGGGCTCGAACTGCATAACTTTGAGGGCAGGCAATTATTTTCCTAATGACAAGGCACCAAGGCCATACTGTATCTTATTTTTTGGCAGGGCAGCAAGACAAAAGACAATTACTCTTCAAATTCAACCTTCAATTGTAGTAGACATGTGAGAGACATCGTATCAAACATAATACTAGTGGATAACATCACAGACTTTTGATCCTGAAATTTATATTTTAGCATTTGTTTAATACTGATCAAAAACATTTTATAGTTGATAACTTTGAAATGTGAGAAATATTAAACATTAGGATTTAAACAACAAGCCACTGATGTAATGTATCACAATTTTCCATCCATGATGCACTCAAGTGGAATGCAGCTAAAGCCGTAAAGGTGAAAAACCAACTCGAGCAAAACACTTAAACCTGATCGAAACAGAAAACATATCAGTTGTTATCTAAATCTTCAAAAAGGGTGAAGAAAAGTAATGAATAAAAATATCACTGGACCCATTTGCACCTGATTCATGAACTTTACACCTCCAAAACACATACAAAGTAAAGACTACCATGGCATCTGTTGTTGGTTTCTTGATCATCACTGACAAGGCACAACATCAAAACAAATCGTGCATTTTTTTAATGGAGAACTTTCCTTTCACATTTTTAGTGTTTTTGGCACTTTGATTTTGCCCAAACAGATAAAATAACTTGAAAAGTTTCACTTTCTTCCAAAGACCTTTAGTTTTGCTAAATACATGCCAAATCGCTTCCTCATGGTTATTGTACCACTGGTGCATTCTTGTTCCTAGAGCCTTGCTTGTTCTTCTAACAGTGCCCACGTTATGTTATCCAGAGGTATCTGTGGTGTGATCAAAGGCTCTGGATTTTGTGAGTAAATAAGATTCTGTGATTTGCTGAAATAACAGTGCCAAAACACAAAAATGGTGGCTGAAGATCAATGAGGAGTTCAGAGACCTTGAGAAATTACAGAATAATCACCACAAGCCTTGATGTAAGGATAACGGTTGGCAAGTCATGCAGACAGTGGAATTGGTGTATCTTGTTTGTATCAAATTTACTGTTAGAAAGTGGTTGGTTTTCATGGTTAAGTATTTCTTCCAAGATCCTGAAGAAATGATGTAGATAAATCCAGAGCCTTTGATCTCACCACAAATACTGCTGGATTACATAACATGGGCACTGTTAGAAGAGTGAGCAAGGCTCTGGGAATGAGAATGACAACTGGTGTAGAAAACTGCTGACCACAACATTTGCAGGTTCAAATATGGCTACCATGTGAGAGAGTTCGTGATTTTCATGTTTTCTGAGTGCATTTTCACACTAAATTTCACATAAACAAGTGATAGCAAGGTCTGTAAAATTGGGGTGTGGCTTATACATGAGGTTTTCCATTTCAAACTTTTGAAATTCCAAGCTCTCTGACAGGCTCCCAAGTTGGGGGTGTGGCTAATATGTGAGATGCAGCTTGTACATGATAAAATACAGTAACTCCTGGAAAACCCCTTGCAATAAAAACGTTTTATTTTAAATTGCAAAGACATTTTATTTGGGGAGGGGAAATCGTTCAAAATACTATAGAATTCCAGTTATTTTAAGTATGCAGCTAATAAGGCCTACTCCCTGGTTATCTGCAAACAAAAATGTATCCACCAACATACTCTCAGAACATTATAATTAGTGTTTTTTCTCTCGTTAATTATTTTGTTCAAGTAATTTGTTTTTACTTTTTGAAATCAGCTTTTTGCAATAAAGTGACTGAAATGATTGATTTATTGTAATACTAAGCTTAAAGGAAACATATCTCAATAATTTTCATATGTAGAGTTGTGATTGTTGTTAGCTCATTTCAAGACAATTTTTATAATGCTGATTATAAGCCCCCCAGTTATTAACTTCCCAATTATTAGCCCACCCAAATTTTGTGAATTTGTCTACGCCCAAGGCTTATAACTGGGATTTTATGATACTCCAGGAAAACTCCTGGAAAAAGCCTGAAAATGTTGTGGGCAGTCCTGGAGTTTGTAGCACAATAGTGTATAACCCCTAGTTACACCATCTGCAAGATGAAGTATTTCCTTTTGGCATACAACGTGAGGGGGTGCCTTGTAACTACACACTTTCCTGGTAAGAGATCTTACAGTGGCACTCATGAGACAGAAATAACAGACAGGATATTTACATCTGTAGAGATTTTTGGCAAATGACTTGTTGTAGTTGTAAGCATGTATGTGATGTGGTCCAATCATTACCCTGCAGGCATTTGATGATGCCATTGGAGAACTAGATGGACTACAAGAAGAAAATTACAAGGACAGTACTCTTATTATGCAACTGCTTAGGGACAATTTGACTGTAAGTATTGTGAAGTAGTGCTTGTTTGTTCGATCTAACTCTATTTGGGGAGGCGGGGATTATAGAAAGTGCCCATGCCATTTTCAAAGATTTCTGAGAAAGCAAATTTAGCAGACCATGTTTTGTTTTACTGATTTAATGCTTTTTGAGTTATGGGCCATGGACACTGTGTGCCTCTCCTTTCTGCTCCCCCCCCCCCCTAGATAGGATGAAGACAATTTTATTCCCAGAGCCCATGATGTTAATGGCCTGTAGTACAGAATGAAAGTCTCAGGGAACATCCACGTACCAAGTTGTTATGCACAAATCCAGCTCACAAACACATAATTATATATGCATATCGCAGGCCTTTTCAGTGTACGTGTGCTGCCTTGTAGATCCTTCCAGAGCTCTTCATTCCAAGCTGCAGACCAGAAGAACATGGACTCTAATAAGATTAGGGTGATTATATTTAGAATCTGACAGCAAATCATGGTTTGCTCCTCTGCTGTTGAAAATGTTGGTGCTTTATTTAATGAATTGCAGTCCTCGATTCCTTGTTACTGCCACTTACAATGAACGTTCTACCACTTGTGCAGTAGTTATAAGATCCAAAAATTCCTCACTACTGAGACTGCCAAGACTGTTGTGTATGCTTCTGTAACCACAAAAAATTGATTACAGTTATGTAACCCTTTTCTCTACAATCTACCACAAAATCAAACATGTCCCAAAAAGCTCCAGTATGTGCAAGACTGTGCTGCAAGACTTATTCGTCTGTCAAGAAAGTTTGATCATGTTACTCCTCTTTTAATCAAATCTTCATTGGCTTACAGTTGAACACAGAATTCAGTTCAAAATTCATTCTAATATTATTATTAACTTCAGGGCTCTTCATGGACAGGCTCCTACATTCATCTCTGATCTCCTCAAGTTCTACAGTCCCTGCAGAAATCTCCATTCCCCTATTTCTCTATAAACCCAAAGAAAACTTGAAGACCTGTGGTGCATGTTCTTTTTATATTCCTGCTCCATCCTTGTGAAAGTCTGTATCTTTTAGACCTTTGTGACACTGTGTCTGCAGAAACTTTTGGTACTCATGAGTAAGGCCACACCAATTTAATTTCTTGGTTCTCTGATTTTTTCATGAAAAAGTTGGACCGACTGGCAGAAAAAAAAATAGGTCCCCAAAAAGGCCATGTCAGTTATATATGTGTAGAACCACTCAACAGAACATACTTTTGGAGTTTGCTTGAAAAAAACAATTAATGAGGATTTTACTCAATGGATCACAACTTTCACCAGTAGTTAAATTATTTATCTTGTAATGTACATCATTTTAGTCATATTGACAGCTAGGTAACAGCGCATCTGGCCACAGGAAACCCACCACTTTAGTGTTGCGTTCTCCTTTGTCAATAGCCTGTGTGGCCCAGCATTCTCAGATAGTATATAAACATGAGCGGCAAAGCCGCGAGAACGAGTCGGCGAAGCGAAGCGAGCAGCGAGGGGAATGGGGAGAGAGAGAAAGGAAAAAAGAGAGGCCTGAAAAAAAAATTCAGGACTTCAACTTTCGCAATAGCTTAAATTGCATACATTACTGTGAAGATCATTTCACAGCTTCATCATATATAACTGCAGTACAAACCTACTTTGTAACATTACAAAGTTTGGAGAGATCTGAAACAGCCATCCACTGTTCCAGGTATTTACATTGTATCTTGTTTATTGTTTTTTACAGCTGTGGACGTCAGATGCAGATGATGAAGGAGGAGCTGGTGGAGAAGATAATAATTGACCAAACAAACAAACAGGACCACTCTGTGGAGACTGGCCCTGTGAAATATTATGCTTGGAGAGACCTGTACTCTGATGCACTCATCCTGTTGCTCATATTGTGCAGCTTCAATTGATAATACTGTGCTGCTGATGCAGTGTGTAGTTAATTGTTAGATCTATATATTAAAATGCAGGTATATCACAAGCAATAATGCAGGCTCAACTTGGAAGGAATCGCTTGAATTGAAACATTTAGAGTTTATTGTTTACTGTTCACTGACAGCATGTGAGCAATTGTTTGAAGAACACAGCAATATATGGCTGTCAATAGCTCATTTGGATTTTTTACAATTTATCAGCACAGCACTGTGAGGGCCATGTATTACAGGGCATGCAGTGTTTTGAGAGTCTGAAAAACTAACAGACTGCAACTTTATCTAGATTTAGAATCATTTCTTTGTTGCATAAAGCATAGTCTCCATGTTTGGTACTGACATGTTACCATACTTGTTCTCAGTTTGCTGTTTTTATTAAACCCTTTGAACCTGGAAAGTCTTTGCAAGGCAAGAAGGTCCGAGTTTTAAATTATGATCTCTCAGAGATACATTTTCCAGCAATTTGAGCAGAATTCTGAAGCTTCAGAGTTGTAAAGAAGGATGTGCAACAGTTGCTTACATACCTGAAATACTGGAACCTGAATGTCAGTATCTGCTAATAATGAACAATTTTTGGGATTGAAAAGAGGTACGCACCCCCTCCCCCCTTAGTGTTGCTTCCTTGATTATTTACATGGCATTATTTGTTTCCATTTAACCCTTTAATCCCAAGCACATCAAATGATGTGTTGCTAAATTTTCTATGGTAATTTCTTTAGATTTGGCATAAAACATGTTGGAAGAATTTGGTAGTTCATCTTGCCAAATTTTCTAGCTCTGATCAGTTCCCTTGTTCTCACTTGTACCAACTACTTACTTTTATTTCTTTTGTGCTGACAAAAGGGTTAGCTCAAGAAGTGTCAGCTAAAATTTCGATTCCCAAGGCGAAAAATATAACATATCAAATTTTAGTTTTGTCACTGGCCTAGTACTTACCAATGTAATCTTCCAGAGTTTTGGCAGATCTATTTGCTTTTGTGTTGATACTGTGAAGATTATTATTGATTCCATAGATTTTGTAAAACTTACCATGCTGAAAGGGTTAATGCCTTAATTTCTCATTAATTTTGCGATAAACAAATTAGACAAATAATATGAAATTTCTGGCCTCCAAGTAAGGTTCAGTGAGATGGTATTATCAGATGAATCACACTTCACCAATTGCAATCACAAACTAATATGAAGATCTTTGTAATACGTATAAGAATTGTAAAAGTTGCTGTGGAAAGTACTCAGTTGATGCAACAGAATACATAATGCATACAGTTACACTGGATATGTAAGTTTTCTTGTATGACACAGTTTCAGCCGAGAAAGCTCTTCAATTTCTTTTAATATGTGTTGTAATAATTTACTTATAATTTTGCTTGATTGATATTCTAATAAACTGCCATTATTTATGCTGCTGTGTGGTGGTCTTTCAGTGAATAACAAATTTGATTATTTTTAAATAATAATAATAATAATAATAATTATTATTATTGATCCTTATACCAACATCAGTACATTGGATTACAAATTAAGAAATTATTTACACAGTCGCTACTGACTAAAAACTACTACATACTGACTGACACAAACTATGTAAGACTATAATTATAAAGACTGTATAACTATATCAGGGCACTTGGCTGGTTTGGCCAGTCAGTTCAGTGCCCTATGTTTATATAAAAGCTTCTTCATCAGAACAAACGGACTGCACAGTATTTCTACGCCAGTAACAGAAGCAGTCTGGCCAAAACAAGTTCCGAAAGTTACCCCATTCCATTTGCCTGGGCCGGCCAAATCCGACAAATGGAAAGCGCCCTAAGACTATATAAAACTATTTGATACAATTTGCATTAACTATTGCAAGAACATAAAAAAATTTTGAAATAACTTTTCAAATAGACTCATCTTTCATAGAAAGTCAACATAGAAAAAGTGATTTACTCCAGTGTTAAAAAATTACTGTAAATTGTGTATATTAAAATGCTATAAAAAATCAAACTTCTGCAACCTCAATGTTGTTGTTAAATAGTGGTATTCATCTCCTTGAATTGCCTGTCAGCTGCACCACCAGAAAATGAATGAAATTAATGGAGATGTAAAATGAATGGTCATGTTATGGGTTTTCATCAACTCTTCAGTTGTAAGAAATGAGTAACACCAAACACTT
>JANVCK010135759.1:0-11321 GCA_026546655.1 Epizoanthus illoricatus
CCCCCGATATCTCCTACCCCCACCTCCACGATAAATAATGAATGGCCCCATAAACCAGAAATGTTCTAGTTACCTGTACGGCGTTACTGCGACCTTCTCCAAGACTATCCGATTTCAGTTTTTTCGCTTCTTTCTTACCAAGGCTCGGCACCGGGATGGCATTGGTGTTACCATTCGGTATCTCTTCCCCCACAATACCTGTTCCTACGCTTTCTCCTTTCTTGGGCGAGAATAAAATCAGATCATGAGATGACAACTGGTGTGTTTGCTCCCTTGTTTCCGTAAGTTTTCCATTAAGTTTTTCGTTGTCATAAAGGACCCCCACCTTTGAAAGCTCGTTTCTTAGAGAAGTTAGCTCGATTTCGAAATTATCTTTTTGCAACGATGTTAAGGCTAGATCTCTCTGCAGGCGATTGCTCTTAACTCTTAAGGCAGAAATCTCTTCTTCTAGATCTTCTTTCTCGCCAGAAATAACGTTCAGTGTATTCTGAAGTTCTTCTCTTTGTTGTTTAACAGAAGCAAGAACAGTGGCCAGCGCTTTCTTTCCTCCACCGTGCTCACTTTTTTCTTTGATAGAAAGCTTGAAGGTAAGAAACTCTAGTTGCTTTTCCAAATCCAAGATGTGGAATTTTAGCGATGTATTCTCCTCTGAGATCGTAGTATTTTCTTTTTCAAGTTCTTGTAACGTCTTAAGTAGAGCTTTACTGACCGAGGGAACATTTTCTGTTTGGTGATCCTTGGGTGCCGCACTGAGTGTGTTCTCTACACAGTTCGTTTCCGTCTCTCGAATATCATTTATTCCACCAATAGAATTAGAGGCAAGTCTTGTTATCGTTCTTTTCAGTTTTGTTTGTTGTTTTTCAACCAATAGTAGTTCATTAACTAGTTGTTCAATGTTTTCCAAACGAAACTTATCCTGGTTAAGGTCGGAAACTTCCTGCTCAAGACGAGACTTGGCCAGCATGAGCGTTGACACTGCGTTTTCCATTCGCTTGAGTTCTTGCTTGGTTTCTATCGATACGTCATTTTCATTTCTCGGTACCTGGGCAGTCTCGGAATCAGCACTTCGTTTCTCTACAATAAGCTCAAGCCTTTTCTTTTCCTTCTTGTACCATTGTAGCTCTTCCTTTAGCTCATCGACTCTGCTATCCCTCTCTATATATTTCATGGCTTTTGCCATTTCGTCTATCTGTGCATGTTTCTTCTCACTTTCATCGCACGTTTCCTTTTCCAAATCAGAGTACTTTACTTGGAGTCTTTCATTCTCCTCCTTGTAAAACGCAACGCATTGTTCGAGATCTGAAGCTGTTTTGTTCTCTTCTTTAAGACTTTTCTTTAACTCGTCTTTTAGTCTTTCCATCTCCTCAAATTGTTTCACATTCTCAGTTTGACTTTCGCTAACCAGTTTTGTCCAGGTTTGGTACTCGGCTAGTTCTTTCTCCATTTTCTCTTTTTCATTGTTTGTTCCAGCAATTTGCTGTTCCAGTTCAGCAACCTTATTGTTAGACTCGGAAAGCTGTGTTTTCAATTCCGTGTTTGTCTTCGCCATACTTTCTAGTTCTTCTTTAATTAGAGTCTTTGTTTCACTGAGGTTTATCCCGGCTTCATAATCTGTTAGAATTTTCTCTAGCTCTTCTTTTTCCTTCTTGTATCTAGAAAGATCCCCTTCCAGTTGAACAACCGTGTTGCTTTTGTCATTCAAGAGAGTATCAAGTGCAAAAGTTACTTTTTCAAGGTGAACGTCTGAAAGTGCCAACCGATCCACAAGTACAGCTTTCTCCTGATGAACATCGATAACCTTTTTCTGTAAGTCAATTATTCGTTGTTTAGAGTCAGCCAACTCCATTTCTAACCTTAACGTATCGTCATTAACTGAGACGGAGTTAGACCGTGAGCGATGGGGCCTAGGGTTCCTCATTGTTGATAACTCTGCCTCTAGATGTGTGCTATCTGCTCGTAATGACGATAACTGGTTGCCAAGGTTTCTGGTTTGCATGTTGGACAGCGTTATATCCGCCTTCAACTTCAGCAGCTGCTCCTTTGCGAGATTCAAATCCGCATTTAGTTTGGCATTCTCTTCTTGTGAACGCAGCCTTGGAACACGTGTTTCGACTTTGTTCGTCTTGTTTTCTGTGCTTTCCTCTGAGACCCGACCTGGCGAGGGAGGAGCATTAGTGTCTCTTTTATTCAGCTCAGGCAAGTCAATGAGACAGTTGAGCTGATCACGCAGTAGCCTCCTCTGACTCTCGCTCACACGCAGTTCTTTCTCTAAGCATTTGCACGTTTCCGTGACAACAGAGAGCTCTTCACCAAGATTAACTAGTTGTTCTTTTGAGGATAGCAAATTGATCTTTAAATCTTCGAACTCGCGGTCTTTTGACCAAAGCATTTTCTCATAATTTTCTTTTTCCTCTTTTGTCAATGATAGTTCTGCTTCGATGCCGTGAACAAAACTGTCGATAGAATTCAGCCTGTGACTCAGGTCCAGCAGCTCCCTTTGTCTCTCATCCGATAACCGTTTGTTTATCTCATTCTCATCTTTCAAGGTCAATAACTCCTTTTCGAGTTTAGCTTTCTCTTCAACAAGACGTGCCTTTGTGTTAGTACTTGCAGCTATTAAATCTTCATTCTCGCGTTGTATGTCTGCTATTTGAGTACGAATTTCCTCCACGTCTCTTCCCCTTTCGTCTAATAACTTTTTGTTGTTTGCATACTCATCCTTCACGGCCACTAACTGTTGTTTCAGATTACTTTTCTCTTCAACAAGACGTGCTTGTGCTTCAGTACTGGAGTCTATTAATGCTTTGTTCTCACGTTCCATTGTTCTTATCAGAGCATGAACTTCCTCCAGTTCTCTTTCTCTCTGGTCTAATAACTTTTTGTTGTCTTCATTCTCATCTTTCAAGGCTACTAACTCTTGTTCAAGTCTACTTGTCTCTTCAACTAGGCGTGCCTGTTCGCCGGCCGTGGCGTCTATCAATGCTCTGTTCTCACGTTCTATGGCTCTTACCTGAGTATTAATGTGTTCCAGATCTCTTCCCCTGTCGTCTAGTAAGTTTTCATTGTGTTCGTTTTCTTTCTTCACGGCCATTAATTCTTGCTGAAGGCTATTTTTCTCTTCAACAAATCGTGCTTGTGCGTCGGTCCTGGCACTTATTAGAGCTTGGTTCTCACGTTCCATTGCTCTTATCTGTGTATTAATGTTTTCCAATTCCCTTCCTTTTTCATCGGATAGCTTTTTGCTGTTTTCATTCTCTTCCTTTAAAGTTAATAACACTTGTTCTAGCTTACTTTTTTCTTCAAAATGGTGTATCTCGGAGGACGCCTTGGCTTCCAGTAATGCTTTATTCTCGTGTTCTGTAGCCCTGCACTGAGCATGCATTCGTTCTAATTCCCTCTCCCTATCATCTGCTAACCTCTTGGTTTCTTCGTTCTCTTCCCTCAAGGTTGATAACGTTTGTTCAAGCCTACTTTTGTCTTCAAAGTAGCGTAGTTCGGAAGAAACCTTAGCATCTACTAAAGCTTTGTTTTCACGTTGTATTGCCTTGGTCTGAGCATGAATTTTCTGCAGCTCCATTTCAAGTAGTCGTTTGCCTTCTGCAGTTTGCGCTAGCTGCTCCTCAAAACATGCATATCTTTCCGTCATGGCCGATACCTGTTCTGACATTCTCCTTCCATCTTCTCCCATTGTAGAAATTCTCTTTTCTAACTCTTCTCTAGTTTTATTGGACAAATGTAGCTCGTTGCTTAAATTCAAATATTTTTTCTCCAGTTGTTCGATCTCCTGTTTCATTGATTCGTTTTCATTTCTTGCCATTGACAGCTCCTCTAGGATACCTTTTCTTGAAATACCTGTCAGAATTGCCTCCGAAAGACAAGACTCGAAGCTTTCGTTCGCTATTGATTCCATAGACAGTGTATCGTTAAGGCCATCCACCGTTTCAAAACTTGAACCGACAAATGATGTATCTTGCACAACAGTATTTGTCTGGACAGCCATGTCACGAAGTCTAATTTTGTGGTAACTTGAAACCTGGCCATCAGATTCGTCATTAGCAGTATAATCATTAGTATGGCTATCTTGCCGTTGTATGCAGCACGTCTCCTCATCGTCCATAGTCCTCAGGTCTGTAAATACATGTGCTCTAACGGCCTCTGGAGATGCTTTATCAGGAGTACACTGAAGAAGGTAACGTTCATTATTGCATGCTGTCTGCAGAATTGTGATCTGCGCGTTCAATTCGCCGATTTCGTCTTTCAGCTGGGAGTTCTCCATCACAATGTTTAGCAGCTCCATACTCAATCTCCTGTTAGGGCTTACATCTTCCTGCACTGAGCCAAGGCATTCGCTACTAGATTCGGAGTCCGATCCAGAACATTTTTCTTCCAACTTGCAAATCTCATTACGAAGATCAGAAAACGATCCATCCAGACGTTTTCGATTCTCAATTAAGGACGTATACTGTTCCTGTATTTGTAATCGGCTGTCTCTGATGTCCTTTAGGCTAGAAGGAAGGTTTTCGTGGCTACTGGCGAGGGATGAATATCTCGACTGGACCTTGTTTCTTGTCTTCAGTATTTGTAGCTCATTCTGCAGAAAAGAGGAAATGTTTAGAATAATAACCTCATGCAGATGCGTTATAAGAACACCTATTGTTTCCATTTCAGGAAATCATTTCAGAAATCATAATACTGTAGCTAACAAGAAACACGTTATTCCTTTGTAAAATGAAAATACCATCATCAGTTAGTTATCAAGCACATTATCGGAACTTACCTTTGAATGTGTAACCAGGTTTTCATTGCAAACGAATTAACATCTGTTTGCAATATGTTATAGCACAACATCAGTCACTGATATCTAGCAATTTCTTTATTTGGCTGAGTTAAGCTACGTTTCTGATAAGGCAGGGTAATTTTTCTGTGACTTATTTCGTATGCTTTAATACATCTACGCAATTCTTTCCGTCTAACATACTGTATTACTAAAAGATCTATGAAGACACTTTCATAATTTTTATTATATAGTTTAGAAGGATAACTTACAAGTCAAACCAGAAGATGATCGCTAAGACCGTAAATGTTTGTTTCTAAACTTTGTCGAAAAAATTTACCTTTATTATATAACTTATACATACGTTATAATTCTTAGTTTTCTGATTTTAATGAAATAAAATTAAAGAAAAAATGATAAAATGCTACATACAGAAAGATTAATTAATACAAGCACATGTATAGTTGATTTAAATAAGGTTTCACTTGTAATTCTATATGTAGTAAATAAATATTAGACGTCAGATTTTGAAAACATTGAGAATTTCATAATATGTGTTCTAAGAAATACTTTATTATTACCATTATTATTATTAATAATATCATAAAAAAAATTGCCGAAATAACCTCGATCGTTAACACATTTTCAATATGTTATTAATGTTATTTCTTCTAAAATAATTTAAAATGCCCCTCATGGCCAAAATGACAAGTTCTCTATAGATTCATACGCAGAACATGATGGTGCTCGGTGGCACTGCGATAAAAACTGGATGCCTGCTCGCGTCGTCTATCCTGCTTTGATTCCTTGTCCAGCGTTTGTGTCCAATGTCTGGAACGAAAACGACTTTGTCAGTTCTCAAATCCTCTGTAAAACGTAAAATCTTTAGTCGCCTGTCCGTTTTCTGTAAATTGCGTGATCTGTATGTCACGTAGTGGATTCTTCATCCCTGTCACACAATTACTGAGGGTGTGCCACGAAATGCTTAAAGGCATACCTCAGTTAGCATATTGTGTCACTGTTGTGTTCAATATGTTCTAACATTCGTGTCACGTCGTCGTCACTGTCACGCTTTCCACGTGCGACGCCGGTGTCATATGTAGATAGAAGCTCTTGCCTGTCATATATTTACGCATGCGCACAGTGAAGGTAAATCTAATACATTACAAAAACTCTGTTTATATATAATTATTAAGAGTATTAATTTGACGAAGAGGTTGTTGTATCAGCATAGATTAAAGAAGATCTTGGAATGTTACTGCTAATGGTATAAGAACTTGCATGCGCAGTTGCATTAAGATTAATTAATGTTCTCCTTCGTGCAATAAACTGTATGCGCAAAGCTTATCCACATCTTCAGCGTGATTGGAGGTTTGTTGATAGGCTATATTCTGCTTGCTATAATCACTAGTGTGTAGAAAGCCTGTGTTCTTCTCACTGTAATCAAGAGTACGCGGGTAGCCTATGCTCTGCTTGCTGCTGTTATTAGTGTGTAAAAAGCCTGTGTTCAGTCTTCTTACTGCAATGTTTGTTAATCAGTTGATAATCTAACATGTAAGACCGCCTGCTTGCTATAATCACTAGTGTGTGGAAAGCCTGTGTTCTCCTCACTCAAGAGTACGCGGGTAGCCTATGCTCTGCTTGCTGTAATTACTAGTGTGTGGAAAGCCTTTGTTCTTACTATAATCAAGAGTACGCGGGTAGCTTTTGCTCTGCTTCATGTAATCACTAGTGTGTGGAAGTCTGAAGACCATCTCCAGACATCTGGGTGTTTGATTATGTTAGTGCTGTCGCTTATTCCTTGCCATCCGAGCACCATCATTAGCACATGCGCATTTGGCAGCTCTGATACTTTGCGCTTTGATTCGCACGAATATAGCGAAAAATAGTCATAATTTAACCACGCCCTAGAACCGATTCTCTCCGACGCTAGGCCGCATTCAAAATGGCAATGGATTGATCTGCCATCTTGAATGTCTGATCGATTTTCAATTAACTTCGATGTTTAACGCGAAAACCATTGAGAATAGGCTTAGGCATTTATTTTATCTTTTCCAAGTATGCATACGAGAAAATACACACGGGAGAGTGTATTACGGCGTATCAGTAAAATGCTGCGCTTAGTATAAGATGCCATTTAAATGCAAAGCGGTATGATGCACTGTCAGTCAATTACAAGACTTGGAATTGTAACTGTGTGTCAGGAAGGACTTTGAGCACACTAAACAAATACGAGGTTAATTAACATACTCTTTTTATATTTAAAAATGTGTATTTTTGTGGCAAATGAATTGTTTTAGTTTCGTTTTCGTGAGGTTTTAGATCTATTAGTGGTGACGCTTTTTATATCTCCTCCAATCTTATAAACAACATTGTCTTGGTTTATTACTTTTGTGAGACAACCCCTTTGGAATTTAAGATAGAACAAGGATGTTCAAAGGAAGTGAGAGTATAGTAGTATTAGAGTGTATTTGATATGCTATCTTGTAATTGTTTGACATCGAAGTTATATGGATTTACACTTACTTCTTGTTTGAGAGACATTGATAGTATTTTGAACAATTCTTGTTGTTAGATATCCTCAGAATAAACGAAGGTTTTCCATCGTTCATTGCCTGCTGATCTAACAAATAAGCTAGAGTGTGTTCAGAAAAGGGCTCCATATCTATCGTTTCTCTCGGTACTTCACACCATCATAACTTAGAACGAAATATGTCAGAATCTGTGCAATAAGTTATTCCATTCAATAGTCACTGAATTCTAGTCGTTACTACCTCCTACAATGTGAAATTTTAAAAGTATAACCTCCTATTTCATCGCATACACACAGAACGATTTAAGAATACCTTCGTCCCCGTATGTAGTTTCAGCAGCCAAGTGAAATTTTTTAGTTAATATAGATTCTGTAATGTATTTTTCACTTACCTTTTTCGTACTCTATCTATCTTCTTTAATTAGTAACTCGAATATTCTTTCCTCTCATGGCCAGACACACTTAAAGTTGTTATATACTCCATGTGATAATGCACGAGTGTACCTGAGCCGTAACCCCACCCCAGAAGGTTATAATTTGGATTAGGATTTGGGTTAGGGTTAGGTGTTGATTTAAGGGTAAGGTTAGGGTTCGGATACACTCTTGCGTTCTCGTATCCTGGGAATACCTGCCCTGAACTTACAAAGCACAAACCTTAACTATCTTGAGTTGTTTCTCCAACCCTTCATTCTCTGTCTGAGCATCACACAACTCTTCTCTTAGCTTCTGATTATCTTCTATAATAGACGAAACTTCCAGGCTGAATTCATAGCTGTCCATCTTGCTTGCGGGCTTGTCTGCATTACAGTTGCTACCATCTGACATACTAAACAGCTGAAACATAGAAGACATATCGTTCTCCAGTTGTTCCTTCGTGGCAATAGTTTCTTGCAGGTGGTTCGTGCTCGTTGTAAGTTCCAACTCAAGATTTGATTTTGTTTCCACTAAAGAGGAGACAGCTTCGAAAAGCTTTCCACTTTGGCAATTCTTGACAGTGGAAGAACTCAGCCGATTTTCAACATCAATTCCGGCTCCCTTTTTGTTGTTTAAGTTTAGTAACTCAAATATGGCACAAATGTCGCTTTCTAGTTGTTCACAGGTCGATAATGCTTCTTTTAGTTTCAAATTTGTTATATTCAACTCACCGTTTAAGTTCGTGTTCTTACCTTCAGCTTCTTCTTTTTGCTGTGTCAGCATAACAAGCTCATTTGTCATACTTTCTTTCTCTTTTAACAGGTTGTTGTGTTCGCTTTTAAAGGCCTCGTTTCTCTCGAGCAAGCGAGAAATCTTTGACCTAAGGTGTCCCTTGGCTATTCTATCAATTGCTGATTCCGCAACCTTCTCTACACTATCATCCTCTTTTTCGTTTGCTTCGAAAAGCTGAAACACCAAGGACACATCCTCTTCCAACTTTTCTTGATTTGTTTTGGCTTCATCTAGTTTGAAATGGACTTCCTTTAGCTCTTGTTGTAGTTTATTATTTTCACCTTTCAACGAATTTGCCCTTGTGTTGGCAGCGTCTAGTTCTTCTGTAAGCTGTTTGGTTTTATTTACCAACTCTTTTCTCTCCTTCTTTACACTAAGATTTTCTTCCAACAAGGCAGACACGCTTGTGCGCATGCGTTTTAAACTAACACTTTCCTTTGACGATTTGTGAAAGCACTCCGAATCAGAAGCACCAGTATCTAACAACTGGAAGATGGAAGACATCTCATTTTCAAGTTCTTCTTTGTTCTTAACGCTTTCCTTAAGCTTGCTGCCGCTTTCTTCCAACTCAGCCCTGACAGAAGCGTTGTCATCTTGCAGATTGGCAATGTATGATCTCATAGTGTTAACCTCATCGTCTAGTTGTGTGTTCTGTTTGTACAAAGTAGAGTGGTTTCGTTTGAGCTGGTATTGTTCAAGGACCATCACGGAGCACTGTAAAGCTTTATCCACGAGTAGGTGGCATAGTGAGTGTTCCTCCAGCAGCAGATTGGAGATCGAAGCTTCCAAATTGGATGGTAAGATCAAATCAGCTTCTTTATCACCTAGATATGAAACAAATAGAAAGAATAAGCAGTTGAAACAAACTATTGGGCTACTCACGGTTCCATGTGACCATGATTTTTAAAGAGTTCTTTTCTGTCCCGTGGCTGTCATAATACTGGCTGCGCTTAGCTTCTACGATCTTTCTGGTTGCGATTGTATAATCACTTAAGCACGCGCTTCTTCCCAATGATTCTAGAATTTGAAAGTGTATGCTACCCATTAATAACATTACGTTTATGCTTAATTCTGAGGAAATTTGACGCTTTCCAGATATTTTAGTGGTTCAAGAGTATGTTCATTTAATTTTCATAAATGTTTTGTTATATCATTTATAATATTGTGAATAAAATAGTCAAAAAATACTGTGCAATATAAACCCTCTTTTGGAAGAAACTGTACTACGCAGTTAATTGCTAGCTAATCATTCGAACGTGTACAATTTTGTTAGGTAAATCTAATGTTATGAATAAATCATTGTTAATGAGAAATTACAACAATTTTCACCAGCAAATCTCCAAAACAGGGAACGGTTACCCTTAATCGGTAGTTTCCTCTTCCAGCGTTTCCATTGGTAAACCCAGCAAAACAAGGAACACATTACTTACCTGGGCTGTTTCCATTTCTCGCAATTTTCTCTCTAAGCAAATTGTAGAGCTCTCTTTCATGATCTCCGCAGCCCTTGTCTTTGTCCAGCAGCTGTATTTGGAAAGCCCGGCTGAGGAAGCTGATCGCTTTGCTATCGAGATCCCTCTTGACTGCAGACAGATTCTCTTGGAGGTTACGGCACGCCTTACCCACCTCGTCGTTCAGTGCTTTATCTTCAACAGTACGAGATGACTTCTCACCAAGTTTTACCCAGTCGACAACAAGATCTGATGGCGTACACTGGCCAGATTCCTCAACCTTATCGTCATCTGTTTTGTTTGCAAGGTAAAGAGCCGATTCGTCGATGACAGGTACTTCCTCAGGGTTGGATGATCCGTTCTCAACGATTCCACTCAAAGTTCCATTCGAATTTCCATTCAAATTCCCACTGAACAAATGTTCTTGGGTGTCCGTCCACAAAGAATCCTCTACATTCTTTACTACAGAACAGCTCTCACAATAAAGTGAGGACAACAGCTCCTCACCTAACGAGTTTCCAAGATTCATATATCCCTTTAGTAGTTCCAGTAGCTTGTCGGTACTCTGAATAATCCTACTACAGGCTGGCATCATCTGGTTGTCTGTTGCATCATTGTCAAAGCCGTTGGATAGGCATTTTGCATTTTCACTTCCGATTAAACTCTTAATTGCATAATAAAGTTGCATGGACATGACTTCCGCCAGTAACACCGTCTTTGTTCGGTAACCCTTTTCCTGTAGGCGGTGCCTCAAAGCCGATAATTGCATTTTGTATTTGCTGCTAGCTTCGCTTGCATAATCCAGTTCTGACTGAAGTTTAAGGATGTCGTCCTTCCAGGTAGTTTGCTGAAAATCAAAACAAAATAAAGAAATTATTCGATTTTTACGATGGACATCCCGCGAGACTTGCATCTGAATCCCTCAACAAACAAACAGTCTGGGCAGCCTGTGCTATGAGTTAGAACGCATGCGCACCTGTGATTCATACAGGCTCCTTACGCCAGCCATACTCTTCTCAGAGGCAGCCACAGCTTCTGCTAACAACGCCTCGGAATCGGTGGTGATACATAGTATTCTGTCTTCATACATCTGCTTCATCTCCACAATGTCCTTCTCTGTTAATTAAAAGAAAGAACAGTTGCTATTAACAAATGTATTAAAGTTACAATCTCACCATTAGAGGAGGGGCCTTAGGGTTGTTCTAAAAATAACGACCAATCAGTGAGCTTTAAGTTAACTGGAACGTCTGGGATTGGTTGAGTTCGCGTGAGGCGGTGAAACCAGACATCGGAATGGTGGTTATATATAGAGCTTCAAGTTAGTTGGAACGCCTGGGATTGGTTGAGTTCGCGTGGGGGG
>JANVCK010135870.1:0-11321 GCA_026546655.1 Epizoanthus illoricatus
TCCACCCCTCCGCACCCCCCCCCCCCCCCCCCCCCCCCCGGGCCCCCCCCGGCCGCCGGGCGCGGGGCGCCGGCGGCCCCCCCCCCAAAGGAGAATATTGGTGCTATTTTTTTTGTACAATCTTTAGCTGCAATTTTTTTCGCTTTCTCTCCCTCTTTTCTCTCTCTTCTTTCTTTGTGTCGTGCAAAAAATGTTTTGTTTTTTTCTGCTCGGGCCAATTTTTTTTACAAATTCTTGAACCCTCCCCCCCCCCACCAAATCAAATGGTCTTTCCCCTTATAGCTCGTTGTCTTTCAGATTATTTTCTCCACCTCCTCTGGTCGTTCAATTTCTCCACTTCCATCCCAGACCCACAATACCAAATTATTGCTATCTAATCGCAATTCTTGTTGTTACAATTTTAATATTTCACAATAGGCTTGTTACAAGTTTTCCAATATGTTAATGTTGATAATATTAATCATTATTTATAGTTATTTTAAAATTTTAGTAACGTGTTATTTTAGTAATAAAATAATGCAATCTTGCCTCTTGTTTACTTGAAATATGAATTTACACACATGAAATTTTGAGCTGTCTTTTACGTTGCAAAATAGTTTTGAAAATACAACTGAAATCCAAAATGAAATGAATAATGTAACGCCATGTAATCGCGGTGTCGTGGGTTCGATTCCTGCTTGAGGCAGTTTGGTTTTTACTTCACGTGTTTCTCCACTCACCATCTACACTTGTCTTCGGTTGCACCTAGCATGTCAAAGATTAACCTCTCTGATGATGATCACATAAAAATAAAATGTTTATGGTTTTCTCGTGGATGTTTGAATGGTTTTGCTTCACAGCTTTATACGTTTACCAATGAATACAAAATAATAACAATTAAGTCTTAGGGCCCTTTCCATTTGTAGGATTTGGCCGGCCCAGGCAAATGGAATGGGGTAACTTTCGGAACGGTTTAGGCCAGACTGGTTTTGTTGCTGGAGTAGAAATACTGTGCAGTTCGTTTGTTCTGATGAAAAAGCTTTTATAGAAACATAGGGCACTGAACCGTTGACCGGCCAGACCCGACAAATGGAAAGCGCCCATACTTCCACTAAAGTGTGGTTTTCGCAAAACGCTTTCTACCACAAATTCCTGGCATTTTGCATGAACGATGACTAGACTACGACTGGTTTCTCTTGAAATACTGTAGCCAAGAATAACATTCATTGGTAGTGATGGTAAACACATTGTAAATTTCTAACATCTCGAACAGTTGCACAGTTTACACGCATTTTTTTATATAAGAACGAGATAATTTTGTCTGAAGCTCATTGTCTTTAATTTTTTAGTAAATTCAGCCTCAAAGTGTTCTTAAATTGTCTTATTTATATACGTAATAAAATTGTTATAGTTTGAAAAAATTGAAACGACATTGTACATGTTTGTATACAAAGGGCGGAAAAATGGAGCGCGCCAACGCGAAATTTTGGCGCTAAAATATAGGACACCCGAATATACTGGCGACAAAGTTATAGTAAGCTGTCTTGTGTTTTCTTGCATGTATGTAGCTCTTCTCAAGGAATTTCAAAATACATTTATGACAACAACAAAAATCTACGAAATCTTTTGTGCTTTATTGCGGCTTAGTATTTAAGGAGTTTAGATAATTCATCTAAAAGCATACAGATGAGTTTTTTATGGTTCTGAACTTGAACCTCAGATTGTTCTTTGGTTGTTTTTAAAATTTGGCCAAATTTGAGCCTCAATGTTCTTATAAAGTTTGCTCTTGTAAAAAAGGGTGTATTGAAAACATCAGTATGCTCGTAAAACAAGTTGACTTTTTTGACAATCAGTGTTTGGCCTTCATCAAAGCTGTTGGTTGGTTGTTTGACTGAAACGATAAGACATACCTGGAACGAAAACACTGTTACAGTCTACCACACCCGACCTTACGGTGTCTGATAGTGGGAGACCTTATAGGAGCCAAGGATCCGGTGTGTTCTTTCACGTCGGTCAAAAACGCTAATATTTTCTGATCAAGGCGAAGCTATGATGGACGAAAAATCAAACTTTACGGACATACACGGGCAATAATGCATTTGATTTTTACTTCACAGTACCCAAGCGCGGATCTGGGAATTAGAAAACTCTAACCGGTTTCCAAATCTTTGCGGGCGAAGGGGCGAGTTCTTAGCGGGGTCAAGAAATATGTTATTCTAGAAAATTTTCGAAATTTAATATCTAAAACGTTGTTTTCTAGTAATTTTTCACTGATAGAAAGCAAAAAGCAATCCAAGTTCCAAAATTCTCACAGATTTCTAGAAATCGAATGTGAAGTCTCTTTCTCGGTTAGTACTGATTTCAGAATCTTAGTTTGGTTGCAAATCAGTTGTTTAAAGAAAGGCAACTTTCGTCATAACTAGCTAAGGTTCTAGCACCAGCACATAAGAATCAAGAATATACATCAGACCACAGAATAGCCGGGTCAGTTCGCCTTTGAGCTATCTATATCTCTCCTGTCTCCCAAATTACATCTTCATTAGAGAAAGACTATTTGATATATATTAATATTGGGGGCTGGAGTAGCAAAATTAAAAAGAACAATTGCAGGAGAGGATTGAATTAGACGAAAACTATAAATATTTGTACGACACAGAGCAGTATTGGAAAATAAAACGTCATGCAGAAAGAAAAACTGCTAAAAAATAATTTACATAATTTGCTAAGCAAATCAAACCTTCTTCCACCTTACTCCGGCCCCTAGCCGGTCAACTTCTGTTCATGTTAATATTATCACAATAAAGTGTTACTTAACTTGCTGTGACAGTAAAGAAAGTTGCAGTTCCTTACAGTTTTGTTTCCCACTCGTCGTCTGCCAGGGGAACACCAGGCAGCATCATCTGTAGTGGAACTGGTCGAATCGTTTTCTTGGCTTTGTAGTTTATCTCGGACCTATCATTTGTTCTGAGTTCACCTGCAAAGGTATTTCCATCTGAAACAGTTTCCAGTTCTATCTGTTCTTCCGAATGGTCGCGTTCTAGCTGACAACGTGATGAGCTATGACTGGCTTTAACCCTTGGGCGGTCGGAATGAATAACGACTTCTATGGCGTGAAGCGTACTGTTGGTTTGCCTTTTGGCTGCAGTTTCACTTTTCTGTGAGTCGTTTCCTAACGTGTCATCCATGGATTTGTCTGAAACTGACTCGGTATCTAGCGTGGGGAAGAATTCCACCTCAGTATAAATGACCTGGTCGTCTTCTGTCCCCCGAGACTCGTTCTCGTGGGCAGTAGCCAACTTTGTTGGGCCAACCTTGTTCAGTTGACCATCTCTAGCGACTGAGGATATATCACTGCAGACTTTTTCGTGGACAGTTTTCAAGGAGTCTGGAGACAAAAATAGTTCACTTTGGTTACACCAATCTTGATCAAAGTCTCTCACGTCGCAAGAAATGGAAGAAAGATCAGTGAATTCGCCGAAAGCCAGTCTGTTAGTAGATTGCGGTCGAGTTGGAAACACAACACTTTGTGCCGAATGGCTCGTCCTATGGTCATCCCGGCTGTTCTCTCGTACGCGATAAACGTCCATGCGAGTTCGCTTCTTCCACAGTTGGAACTTTTGATAACAGGGTAAGCGAGGAATTTGCAATCTAAGATACTCCACGCACCGCTCGCTTCTCGTGGCATAAACGATTGGTTTGAGAGCACAATGACAGCAGAAAACCCAGTAGAACACAACTTGCAAACCGGAAGATATATAGCGTACAATTCCGAGTTCAACGAGAGTGACACTGACGAAATAAGGCAAAACCAGCGCTAAATATGTGCCTAGGACTATGGTGGTCGTGTATGTGGTATATTCGTCTGTGTCAGCGATCACTTGTGTTTCGTTCGACATGATAACAGGCGCAACCACATTCCTTGATTTCCACACAGCTTTGTTAATCCTCCAGAGACAAAACGCAATAAGCAGAAAAGAGGCAATTTCAACAGAACTTGTGATGTAGTCAATGCCTTTTAAAACAGTGTTAGTTTCTGCGTGTTTCTCATACATACAGTGGTATATTTCTGGTTGGTAGAGAACAACTCTGTCAGGATAAGGAATCGATGACAGGACACTGAACGTCCACAAAATTCCTATTATAGTATAAACACAGTTTTTAGAAATATTTGGGTAAATCTGTCTGCATATTGTTCTATATTTGTCATACATGGCCAGTAATAGAGTTAATAGACCGACACGCGTGAACATTGAGGCGAAGAACGCGTTTACAGCACAAAGTGACTGTCCAAACGGCCAGGCCCCAGCGAGTAGCGCAACCAACGAGAACACCATCACTACACTCATAGAAAAATCTGCCATACTGACGTTAAATACAAGGATATTGCCAACAGTTTGCATTCTCAAGTCCTCAAAGATTGCACGGATTACAAGAAAATTGCCCAGTATTCCGGCAAAAATTATGATAAAGAGCGATGCGGCCTGAAAAGCTAAAGCAACTTTGTTTTGTTCATAACTGACCAAACCGTCACTCGTATTCATGGTGAAACAGTACTGAATTTTGGTACAAATCAGTTTCAAATTAAAATAATTATTAATTTCCAACTGACCTGAAGTCTTGGCTTAGCTTCCACTTTCCGCTATCATATGTCGGAACATATGTAAAACGCTATGAAGGTTAGAACTGGCCTTCGCTACAGCTATAACAATCACATTGAAAGAACACCGCCCAGTTCGCGTTGATTGACGTTTTTCTTGGCGATGTTGAAGATTTCCAAATACCAAAACTATCAGTATTTTAGTGTCGCCCACAACTGACCAGTTCGAACAGTCAATGCTATCTTCAATGTCGACAGTTCTATGACCGCACCTCGGTTTGTACAGTGAAATCAGTCACTTCCTCGAATCTCTTTGGCTTTTACCAACTGTGAGTCTGCTTTGTAGGAACTCTAGTGACCATGAACATTAATTTGATAAAATTGTCCAAGTAGTGGCTGTGATCATGCCATGAAAATAAATCAGTTGCAATTCCTAGTAATCCAGCTGGGACTTTCTGAGCCGACCTCGTTTCTCGGTTCTTGTATCGCTGTTGCTGGCAATGTTGCTGTTGCTGTTCCTGCTACTTTCGGTAAACTTCGTATCGATTCAATGATTTGGTCGCAGTTGAGCTGAAGACGTAATTGTGAGTTATTTCTTTTCCCACCAGTCAAAAACTGAATTTGAATTATTTGAGAAACAGAACTCGAGGGTTTTTGAAGAGAGGGCGCTCTGCCAGTATAGTATTCCTAAAAGTAGTCTTCAAATGTGAAGGGTATTTAACTGGAAAGTAGCTCGAACGATGGTGATGTTTCAAAAAGTGACTTGCTACACTGTCGAAGCTAACGCTATGGCTATCAGCAGCAGGTACAGACTTTCAAATGTTCTTGGTGTTTTTTCTTTCTTTCCCTAAATATATTCAAGAAAGTATCGAGAACAGAGAGAAGCCTCAAACAGTTCTCCTATGTTTCAATTATCATTGCCTTATATGGAATTTCTTAGTTCATCGACAAGGTTCTGGAATCCCTGCAAGGTTACATCAATGGAGGCATGGAATAGTCTCGGCGAGAATTTTACGAGCACGCGCACAATGCATATTTTATTACCAACGCAAAATCTCATTCCCAGAGCCCACGTTCGGGAATAAACCACACTTCAGCGCATGTGCGAACCGCCGCTAGCGGGCCCACAGACAATCGGAATGCCTGATAAGGTGGTCTGGCGCATGGTTTATACCGGAGCCCTTCGTTCCACACCGCAGGACAGAAAGAACGTGGGCTCTGGGAACGAGATTGGTGGCAATGTGACAAATTTATATCAATAAATAGTATATTATAAAACATATACCTTAGCAATAACAATTGAAAAACCGGTATGTTTACAGTCATTAAGGAATCGAATGAAATTACAAATTACAGATATTCTATATAAAAACTGGTGTATAAAGAGAGAGGGTTGCCAGTTCTTGTAGATCAAGGCTGGAATAAAACTGTTCTTCTAATAATAATAATAATAATAATAATAATAATAGATAGTACTTATAAAGCGCATCTTTCATGCAATGTTCAGTTGCGCTGAGCCTAATCTACAAAGTTAAATTTCTAAAATATGCCATAAAACCATAATGAATAAACAATAAAACCATAAAACCCGTAGTGCAGATATATAGATACCATGTCCGCCGGTGCCAGGGAATGACAGGAGACCGTTTGAGAACTCGCACGATATATAGGCGTTTAGATTCCTTCGTTACGATAGCATCGAAGTGCGCAGAGCATTTGAGGTCACACTGTAGCGTTAACCCAATAAATTTATGTGAGGTAACGACATCCAATGGCTTGCCGTTTATCTCATATTCTATGGACAGGGGCTTGTCCCTGAAGAAACAAAGGCGCATGACTTTATATTTCGTTGGATTAACTAGCATGCTGTTTTGGAGGCCCAGCTTGAAATCAGGTCAAGGTTTATTTGCAGAGCAGACTGCTCGTTCTTGGGTAGGGCAATGGAGAGAGTACCAAGCAAATTGTAAGAAATATGCGATTTACCATCATTTTTCAAGCGGTTTTGTGGACGATCAGCCAAGTAATATTTTAAACAACTCGAACATTCGAGCGGTTATATAAGTGATACAAGCACCAAAAGTCCAGCATCTTTGGTAAAGTTTGCAAACAGTTTTAGCAGGAGAAAACATTGGCGAGCAGCTTGATATCCTGGATTTGTAAGACCATTCAATATAATTAATCATCTATTATGTTATGTTATTCTATACCTTGAATGGATTAACGTATCACATATCGGGAGTGGTACTCCTATACCGATAGTGGGATGTCAGAGGGGCTCGTCGTATTTTTTAGGGGTCGGGTTTTTTCCAAATTTTCCGACGGGCCCACTTGAATGATGCCGTTTAGAGAAGTCAAGTTTCACGTATTCGCCGTGGTACTCACGCCTTGCTACACAAATTCACAAAATTTGATGTGTTAGACAGTATTTTTCCTAGATTTTTTAGCGTAGTGACTGTGTATGTTTTTTATTTCCGGTATTTGCAGCCGGTCATGCCGGTCTTAACAGAACGTTGACGCGGAAAGCCTGGGGCGAGTTTGGATCTGGCCAGCGGTGTTCGATTCCAGAGCGCGGGAAGACTCCATGATCCATCGGTCGAGAAATAGTTGGAAAGATGGATGGTGAGTTGTTGTGCATAGTTTTTATTTTTAAATGTATTTTGCCGGTTTGCAATAAACTTGTTGACTCGCAGAACTATAGCAAGCGATTCTGTGTCGATCTCATTGCAGTTCCAATGGTGGATCACGCTTTGGCCCAGTTCAAGTGCGAAGCATCTTCAGCTGTCACGTTAAAACTCGGTGAGTTGGAGAAAATAAGATTGTTTCTTCATGTTTCTTTCGAGTTTATGTTTGTATTTCGTCTGACAAGTTTTAGAATCGATTCCTTTATTTATTTCAAATGTTAAGTGTATATTGTTACTAGATTACATCTCTAGATCTTGCTCCTTGCCTTACAGCTTATCGATCTAATATCTCATTCTTTGGATCTCATCGCGGTTTCCAGACTTATAGAGTGATTGTTGGAATTGTGGGGGAAGGAACCTTTATTCAATTATTGTTTTCTATAGCAACAAGAAATTATCTTTCGTTTTATTTGATTAACTGTGGGTAGTATTAGTGGCCAGCCCGAGGAGTAGACGACTGGGGAACCAGAGGACATTTATGCACCAGTCAATGCCCATGGTTTGCCCCAGGGGAGGGGTATCGGGAAGACCCACGGGGATTGACAACAATTTTTGTCCACCCTGGAGTCATTTCATGATTCACAGACAAACTCACAAATCACAGATAAAAGCAAAAGACATATGAAATAAGGGCAAATCACATTTCATGCAAAATAAAAAAAGGGAAGTCATGCTTCATGAGAATTACTCAAATCACATGTTTCATGGAAAATAAAAAGGACAAATCACACTTCATGAAAAACCGTTACCACCCTAATGATAGCAAGACTCAAAATTTCTGATTGAGTTTGAGTCTTTTAATGGATGTTTATGGGGGTGTATCTAGACTTTTTAAAAGGGGGGTAAACTTCTAAAACCAACCTAGAACTTCTAGAACCAACCTTTTTTGACCAAAAACGGGGTGCACCCCAGGGGAGGAACTCCCATGCAAAGAAGGATGGAAATGATCCTCGTACCTTTTAGAGGTTAAAATTGGAGGTTTTGGTTTCTCTTAGGGTGTTAAAGATCAAAAGCTAACATTTGCAGTCAACACAGTACCTTTTAAAGATACAAAATTTGTTTGAACTCATTTGGAAAGATTTATGAGAGTGCTTTTAAAAACGACTGGCAGTGGAAAGCATTTGATGCCATAATCTTTATTGTTATTACGTTCATTAAAAGTTTTGACTGCCTGTGAGCTTTTAAAAGGTACCTTTTAGGGATAAAATTAGCTTGAGCCACACTGTGATTAGTACCTTTTAGAGGTTCAATTCAAATTTTTCAATGAGCATCCTCGTCCCTTTCATATGGGAGCTCCCCCTCCAGGGGTGCACTAGCTTGATGATGTTCTGCGACCATACATACAAATCCTGTGGGTGTCTCTCCAGAAAGGTTTTGTGGGTCCCAATTAAATGACCTGTATTTCCACTTACAAGCCCACCAAGGTTGCTTGAAACCAATATTTCCATCAAAATCCTGCACTTTAATGAAATTTCTCAAATTTTATTTGTTGCTGATATACCATCAAAAGTGTGTTGTAGAACATTCTCATACCAAAGAGGATTCTGGGCACACACATGCAACACTTTCAAGTTGATTCAGAGTGATCTCAAAATGCATTGCCTTCACTCAAACTTGGGACCTTCATGTTATGGTATATACTGCTGTGCTACACCAGAAGTGGAAATATTGGTCATGTGACCTGAGTAAATATTATGGGATATGGAGAGCAAGATGGGATCGAAGCATGTGGTCATTGACGAAATATAGTGGATGTTTCGAAAGCAAGGACATCTTTTTTTGACAAACCTATTATTACCCAGTGTTCAATGCCTTGGGATGACCTCATAATTTGTAGCAAGTATGTAATATTAACATTGTTGGTTCTCACTCATTTAGCAACATGTTAACTACTGGTACTTATTTTTCTTCATTTTCTTTTAGTGAAAAACGAGAATGATGTATTTGACAAGGGTAAAGCTTTTCCACCAGAATTCACACACCAGTTCTTTGGAGACAGGTATAAATGTGAAATAAATATAATTATGATATTTTATAAACTTAAAATAAAAACATATGGACCTGTATGAAGTTTGATAGAGTAGTATAGATACAATGAACACTCTGATCGGCTAACAGACGGCGAAAAGAGTGTTTATGTCAGAGGACAAAGACACTAATTTTATCTTCCTGCTCTTCCGTATTCTTTTGTGAAAGCAATACACAACAGCTGCTTGTGTCTATAAACTGTAATAAAAACATGCCAAAAGTTGTAGAGCACATGAAAAGCAAGAGAAACACTTGGCACTCTTACTTTCTATGACTTTAACATTTAAAATTATTTTATATATCATGGTTTGTAAACACTCGCAGCCATTTTATATTGCTTAATATCAGTGTCAGAAATGTTCCCATGGATGCAGACTAAGTATTGTTGACTAACAGTGACTGCAGGCTTCCCCAGAGGTTGTACTTGAGGGTGTTAAAGATCAAAAGTTAACATTTGTTGTCAACATGGTACTTTCTAGGGATAAAAGTTTGCTTTCAAAAATGACTGGCAGTGGAAAGCATTTGATTTTAGTATCTCTATCACTATTAAGGTCATTGAAAGTTTCAACTGTCTAATGTTTTTAAATGGTACCTTTTAGGGGTAAAATTAGCTTGAGCCATACCCGGTTTGGTACCTTTTAGGGGTTCAATTCAAATTTTTTGATGAGCATCCCAGTCCCTTTTATATGGGAGCCCCCTCCCTCCCCGGGACTCCCAGGTACATGTAGTAATGATGAGACTGATTTAACCCTAAACAGGGTTCTCAATTGAATGCATAACACCTACAGCCCAGGTCACAGGTGTAACAAGTAGATGTTTCCATTGTCACAAATAGTGAAGTGAATGAGTGTGCTTGATTTCTTCTGTTATGGGTGAAACTGACAAAATTACACCTGTTATAAACGTCATTGAGAGCCCTGCTAACCTTGGCAAAATACCTAAATTTTGGGTAACAAATTGATACCCTGGTGGTAGAGAAATTGAATAACCGATGCACAAAATGAAATTGCTGTTCCTGTAATTTGGACAGGCCTGGTGCATACTTGCCAACCATCCTGATTTAGTCAGGACAGTCCCGATTTTTTACTTTCAAAATGTCTAAAAATAGGGATGTCCCGATTTTCTGAAATTTCATTTAGTAAATAAATCCCGTTTTTTTTAAATTAATAATAAAAAAGTCAATAAATCAGTATTTTTCTAAATCTTCTTACCGCAAATGGAGAAGGAATGTAGTCTTTTATCTATCCGAACCGTATGGACGGCTGGTGATCGCTGTCAGTGAGCTCTGCAGGCAATGGCACTGCAAAAGGGATCATTGATGTGCTAAAAATTTCTTTCCTCCTTATTTGTACCTTAAATGTACAATATACATATATAAATAATATAAAATAATTGAAAAAGAAAGTTAGGTACCAGTTACCTGGAATAACCATAAAAGCTAAACAAGCCAGGTAATAATTAGATTTAGTGGATCGGTGGAAAAGTACAAAAGGAAAAAAAATAGATTATTAATAGTGTAGGAAATAAGTATGTATTTGGAAACGAGGGTGATATAGACATAGTACAGAATACAAAGTTAACACAAGCACTTTTTGACAAAAAACAAGTTGTAAATTAAAGTATAATCTGATTAGAAATGTTTCGAAATTTGGCACCAACAGAAAAGGAACGTGATCACTATATGCCAATCATGCACAACTTATATAAAATTAATATATAATTAGTATAATAATTGTAAAATAATATACTGTGATGTTTTGTCTGAAATAAATTTTGACATGTGAATTATCAAATGAGTGAAAATTCAAAGTGAAAATAATGAACAACCAACAGTTTGCAGATCATTTGGCACAGACATTAATAATAGACTTTTATTTATTTGTTTCAGTGAAACAATTTTTGGGTACAGCAACTTAGAGGTTCAGGTACAGTTTCACTTTTATCTTTATGTGTTTTTAGTACAGTGTAGTCTTACTCTTCTCAAGCAAAATTTCTTTGTAAGAATTTTAAATATTCTACAATTACATAGCAGTCCT
>JANVCK010135981.1:0-11319 GCA_026546655.1 Epizoanthus illoricatus
TATGGGTCATGGAAAACCTGGAAAGTCATGGAATTTTGGAATTTCATTTCCCAGGCCTGGAAAGTCATGGAATTTTAGTTTAGGTTCTGGAAAGTCATGGAAAACGAAGCTCAGTGTGCATGAGTACTTGTCTGATCAGTTAGAGTTTTTGTGGATAAAAACATGGAACTTTGAGTACACAAATAAATGCTTTATTTTTCAAAGCACCACTTGTTTTCCATGTTGCATTGTTACTGCGCTAGTGCATAGGAAAATATCTCAAACTAAGAAGAGTTTTGACAATTTTCAAACAACATTGGTCAACATTAGGTCATGCAAAATACTTAAAGGTCAAAAAGGCAAAAGTCATGGAAGGTCATGGAATTTCAATAGCCCACATGAGTATGAACCCTGTGTAGGCCCGGTGAGACTAACATAAAAACTAGGTCCCAGAAGTCGTATTTCTTGCCTTCTGAGAGTAATTCATTGCATATTATAATCACTAGTATCTAATCGGACATTCTAGGTTTTAAGTTTTGAAATGGGTCAAAATTCTTTAGAAGAAACTCAATTTGATTTTATAGCATAAAAATGGAAAAAGGGAATCAAACTTATGTTCCCAATTCACCAAATGTCGGTTCTCAATGCATGCAGAACCCCAACCAATTTTACTTTTATATCCTGTTTATGATATGGCTCCAAATGCATTGCATTAAATATTACGACTTTTGGTAATATATAAAAGCGTCCCTCAGTAGGTTTACTTTCCGCTCCCTTTTATCTGTATCATTTTTTCTCTGTGTTTTTTTTTAGTTTCAAACTGAAAATAATTTGCAGACCCGGGCCTGCAGGCCTATGGGTTGGGTACGCCACTGGACACAGTGACCAAACGTTTTCGAAAGTTCACTTGCGTTTTGCCCGTCCACACGGAGACGATAAAATTACGTTTTCAAATAATTCCACTTTCGAACCCGTTTTCGAAAAGTTCCGTTTTCGGTGAAAATGACCTCGTTGTCGTGTGGACGGGACATAAAAACGCAAAAGTATTTTTGCATTTTCAAATAAATTCGAATCCGTGTGGACTGGGCCCTAGTGCCTGGATGCCAATCGTTCTTTTTACCGCGATGTATTCTTATGACCTCCATGCTTTACTTTAGTGCTCTTCAGTCGCGTTCACAATTTAAAGGTTCAGTCGAATCGTTGCCCTTATCACGATTTCCGAGCCGAGAAACGTTGGAATATAACAACAGCTGGCTGAATATGTGTTGAAGTGCAAATAACAAATATAGCGCACAAATGCGCCTGTTCGCAGGCTAAATATAGTAAGTCCAGAGTTACTTGTACTTTTGAGTCTATATAACCCTATATAAAGTTTGGTAGAGCCTCTGGTATTCGATTTCCAGGGCACTTTTGAGTCGCTCAAGCTCAAGTGACAAAGAATAGTTTTGCTGGGCGAGTCCTTCAGTTCAGTTGTTCAAGGATGAATGAGCATAACGAGTCACTTTCTGGATTTGTGTTCTCAAGCTGTCTGTCTGTCAGTTCAGCTGTCTATTTGTCTACACTTGCTACCACCAGTACTTTTTTGCCAGCAGTGTTTTGGTTAGCAGTCTGAAAGTGCTCGTTTTCATGTCTGTGTAACACGAGCTTTTTCTATTGTCATGGCAAATTAGAAAGGTTATTTCTTGTGTGTGATCCATTAGTACGCTAATCCGGTTTTAATTCCTTCAGCTCTGGCCGACCACGGCCTTTTGCGTCTCCTAATAAATTGAATATGAGCATGTTATGTCTGTGATCACGCAGCTGTTTATTTGGCAATGTATGCACTGCCGATCTATTCGATATACTTGGCTGACCCAAAAGAAAACATCGAGCGACAGGTTGCTGTTTTTGGTGGTGCTGCAGCCCGTTTTCAATATCCGCAAAAAGCCGGAAGCAATGAAACAAATCGTAGTGATTTTGGCTTTATCTTCAATCCATCGCACTGTTAGTGCTATTTTTGATACTTTAAGGTGCGGCTTAGGGACTGAAAGGAACAGTTCATTTGAATCACCATGGTTGTTTGTTCAATCATCTAGACTTTTCCTGCACGACGGGAGTCTGGTTTTGACATTTCCTCGACGTGTTATTCACTAGTATATTGGGTTTCCGTAGCACTTGTAGGAATCTACAATGTCTGAGTTATTTTAATATTATCAATGGCTAGAGCTGGCCAGATATTTGATGAAGACGTGCTTTGTGGTTTGTAAGCTTTTTGACAATTAGAACGTGGTTCTGACTATGATCGTGACCATGAAATGATAATGAATATTTTATAAAATTATTTCAGTATCGATCATTGCTGTTCGCAGTTATACTACGTGTAGTCTTGTAGTGTTACTGCTAGGGTACAATAAAGCGACTTTATATTTAGTTAGGTTTATAGTTGTCTGCGTTTCACTAAAAGTAAAACCGGGAAACGCATGCCTTGATTAAAGCCATTCACTTTCTTACCGTGCAAGCAGTTATTGGCCTGCACAAGAATCAAATACCAAAGATAATGTCAATACCTCAGACATGTTTACCAGGCAGCAATAGCAAGTACCAGTCTATATCTGGAAGACAAATTCTGGAAATGGGAAGAAAGTAGCTTCTTCAAATCGAGTATATATGTCAGCTACAGTCCTATCGAACTCATACTTCAGCGAGTGGCGTTGACACTGACTTGTGAGCTTCATTTCTTTAATTAAAAAGTTGCATTATGCTGTTCGAAGGTTTTTCTTTTGTTAATGTTTATAAGAGAACAACAACAACAACAAAACTCCCACTTCTCAAGTACAACTCAGTCTTTTCCAGTTTTCTGAATTTTTATATGGTAAAATGAATTACTTTTGCTTATCAGTTAGACTTTTGAAAAGCAGGAGTTGTAATGTTATGTGAGGACATATGAGTTCTCAATATTAACTGTGCAGATATTGCATTAGTTTAACTTGTGAATAAATTTAATCTGTCATTGGCAGGTTAATTTAGATGAAAGGAAAACACTTTCCATATGTTGATGCGATCACCCCGACTTGTATTGATATTTCGACTGCAAAATGTGTTTCCCAATACTTTTGTTCTCGAACATTATGAGCGCCGCGGAGACTCGCTTTTTCAGCTTCAATATTTGGAACAAGGCCAACATTCAAGCGGTGATCAACTTGGTGATGGCACAAATTAACTTAGAGTCGTGTAGGGAATAGCAGAGAGTTCTTTAAAACCTGTCGTGTGATTATACAGCTTATTCAATGCCATGGGCAAAAGGCCGACAGAATTTCAATCAGTGCCTCACATGGCGACAGGTTACTGTTGAGTGGTGATTGGCTAGCAAGGGTATATTCTGAGTTCTGATTGGCTGACACATCAACCTGCCATCCGATCAAAAGAACCTGTTGTGTAATGAGCAAGTTTATTGAAGGACTTTAAGTTCTAGTTCTAAGGGCTTTGTTTCAGTCCGTTTCAACAAAACATTAGCCTCCACAAATGCTCAATTTACATTTCAAAACTTTTTCAAGTGTTGTTTTTGTCATTTACAGGGGGAAACCATGGCCGAGAAACAGAAAACAGTTTTGTACGTGAGCTCTATTTTTGACTGCAACGAACACTCATCAGGCACTTGTCATAAACCTGCCGCACGAAAAAGCTTTAGCCAGGCCGGATGCATTCTTCTCTTAAATTGGTTCTGAAAAGAGTGATACGCAATTAATATTCACCGGACTTGATTAACGAGTGGAGACTACATTTAGCTGTAAACAAGAGTTGATCAAAATGACCTTGGTGGCTTTATTTTGATTCTTTCTTATCTTCGTGAAGTCTATCTGTATTTTTGTAATTATTGCATCTTTGAAGTGCGTCAGATGAAACCACTCTTCTAAGGTGCAACTTAAGAAATTGCCAATCATTTGCTGCCTAAAACTCAACAATCTGTCACGTTTGGAGTAAAGCTCTGATACTTGTTTGTTCTTGTGTTTTCCATTATTTTAATTTCAGATCTTTTATGACTGTACTTCACTATGAATTCTGTATTCGATTCAGATAGCGCTTCTTTTTTAGATACTATTTTCAAATCGGAACGATATCAAATTTACAGAAAATAAATTAACTTTCCTGGGAGTTAGCAAAATAGCTATCAATGTGTCCATTTACATTCCTGTACAAAACTAATCTATGGCAAGTCGCATTTACAATTCACCATCAGCTTACATCTGGGTTTCTTTTCTTGCCATATGTTCTGCAACATTCGTGCTCTGGTGATTTTGAAGTCCAATCTTAAGAACCTTTTCGTTTTCTCTATCTACATTTATATGCCAGAAAAGAAATGTAGCCGCAGAGAACAGTCCGAGTTTTCAAAACAAATTTGCGGTAAGCAACAAACAAGTGTATTTGAAAACAGAACAATAGCTTTTTCTTTCGCTTCGGGTTTCACAAGTTCTGTGCTTGGTGTCTAGGCTCATGCTTAGTGTCTTGGCACAATATAAAAGTTTATTGTTTTTGCCAACAGGTGAGTTACGCTCTAAAAACTCACTGGGCAACCCGAATCTTCGTGTTTCACAAGAAGAGACATCCTTGAAAACGACTTGGAGCATCGGGTGCAACAGTACTTTTTCACGTCGGAGTGTGTTTGGAGGTGCGCTCGTAGGTTTGAGCGGTCGGCAAAGGCCCGGTGACAGGTGTTGCATTCGTATGGTTTCTCCCCAGTATGAGTTCTGATGTGACCTTGAAGCAACCACGGTCGACTGAATGCTTTCCCGCATATCTTACACTTGCATGGCAGAGTGTGGGTACGGATGTGCATTTTTAGTGCTCCGAGGGAAACGTACAGTTTGTCACAGTATTTGCAGTGGAATGCTTTCCTGTTGCTGTGTGACAGTGCAGTGCAGTGTTGGAGAGACTGATGCTTTGACAACGCTGGAAGGGTGAAGAAGACTTTGCTGCAGTTCTGGCACTGATGTTTGCTACGTGCGCTTTGTATTTGCCCTGGGGTCATTTCAGTGCTGTTTTCAATCTCTGCCCGGCTGCTGTCAAATCCGTAGACGGCTTTACCAGCCTCGGTGCTTTCAATTTTGGCGGAGTAAGATAAAGAAGTTACTTCTGCCGGATACGTGAAATTCTTGCTGTCCCATGAAAGTGGAGAAATATTTTCTTGTGGTACAGGCTTTGTCATCGGCGCAGCCGAGCTGGTGGTTTGAAACTCGCTCATATAACCTGTTGAGTCAGAGGAAAACACATGGCGCTCATTAGATATTGAGAGATTAGCTGTGATTTTTTCCCCCACTGTCGGTATGAAGCTAGTAAACAAAACTGCACGGGAGCTGACAAATCTAAACACAGCTTCAAAATTAACTGTAAAGATTTTGTCAAATAATTGAAGACGTTTTGAGAAAGGATAGGCGCGACGAGGTACGATAGCGGCAGCAAAATTCTCTGCTGCACTTGTCGCGTTCCCACCAGTGAACAAGTGCACATCTGACAGATAAAACAATGGAGAACTCACCATCAACGACAACTTACCATTCCCGGGGCTAGTAATGACAAAATTTGACCGTATCTTCTTCAGTTTTTCAGCCTTTTTCTTCACCAAGAAAGCTCTCGGCATTTTCGTTCAACAACGGTATATTTTGTCACGGAAGGTTTATTGTAGCAGTTGCTCGGAGTGGTTGTCGTGCTTCGCTAACCACATTCCAAAACTGAACCTTCCTTTGGTGTTTTTAGAAGCTTTGAATGGTCTGTGACGTCATCGATCAGGTGGCAAGCGGGCAGGCAGCGCAGTCAGTCAAATTTGTATAAAAAGCTCGGGGAGTGATTGAATACGATTTCGCGCCGGGGGGCTCGCTCTTTTGACTGTCGGATTCCCAGCACATTTGATCTCTTTAGAGCCTTGATTCATGCCCTTGCTGAAAAACAGACAATAATTGCACATTCCGCCACCTTGGAGTGAATATTTTTGTTTCAAAAACATTGAGCTGGTTTATTTGCAAGTCGTGCATGTTTATGAGATAATTTTTCTCGGAAAGGAAGTGGTTCGTATTTCCTGGATCACGTATTCAGTATTCGACACCGTTCACTCACATGCACATCACACCCACTGGTTCATCAAATCAGAATTGTTGACCGTATTTGTACACAATAAAAGCAACAGGTGACACTGCGAACTAATTCCCATTCAGAAACTCCAAAGTATGCCATTGTTATTATTATGAAAGCGAAAGTCAATACGAGCGCACAATTAGGTTGTGATTAACAAAAAGCACTGTCATTCACCGAGGTGTGCGCGAGACGAATTTTCAAACAAAGTCGAGAAAAAATTTGCATTCGAAGAACGACAACTTTCTGCCATACTTGTTAACAGTTGATTTAATCAAGCGTCACAGGAACTCATTCCCAGACGAAGATATTTAATCGCATTGAAACCTTGAACTTGTTGGCAAAATTGACCTAGAAACGTGAACTCCTCAGGACTGAAGTGTAAACTGAGTGAGCAACAGGTGACCCGTAGAAAGATACCAGCGACAAGTTGATAACGATACGAGCTGCCAGATAGTAAATACCTTTTTGGAAGTTTCTGCTTTTCATTGTTGAAGACACACCGATAACAAAATATCAAATAACTACTTAGAAATGCGATTGGACACCCCAGACATTTAGAAACACCTTGTGATGAACTTGTTTTTTCTGGTTGACTGCAGTGCACGGTAATCATCGAGAAAGCTCTTTTGCGAGTTAATTAGGCATTGCGGCACAGGTTGAATATTGAATCCATTCTCAGCCGATAACCATAAACCTAAATCTGTCTGTCGGCTACGTCTTAATTTTCGTGCACAAAGCTCTTTTTATCGAGTAATGCCAAAGCCGTGCAAATTTCACTGTGAGGATTTTGTTTCTGAGCTGAAGTACTAAAACATTTCCCATGTCTAACAATGTCGAAATGCTTTTTTTTGCATTCCAGTCGATATATTAGAGCTTGAATAAGTTCTGAAAATAAGCTCCTTTCTCTTTGGTGTTTATATTTCCTGTAGTCACACTACCCTTAGATACCCTCAATGTGTGTTGCCTCTTCAACCTGCTGATAACTTTCACTGGCAGAGTTAAAGCGCTGATGCGACGCTTTGTTGGTATTCGTCTGCAGTTTATTTTCCGTACAGTCTGCATATATATACCGATGCGAGTGAAACATCAAAAAAATGATCGAAGTTTTAGAAAAAAAACAGCGTAATATAAATATATTTAGTTTCTAATTTTAGTTGCATGTGCATTGTTCTTGTCACCCGTTGATTTGAATGTCGTGAACGATGCGTTAGATTGTTTTTCCATTTATTAGAATAACATTTGGCACCTAGGGTGCACAGACTTTCTGCGGTGCTGGATAATCGATAAACCCGCCATAGGATTAACCGGATTCCTGCCCTGATGAGTCGAGCGGCGTCGAGCACTGCAACCTACCTACTAATCCCAGAAATACCGTTGCAATATACTAAAGAGTCGCGCTATCTAACTAGCCTCATGAAATACCTAAACTAAGAATTCAACATTCTAGGCTGAAAGAAAGTGGTCGCCAAGTGTTTGAGATTTTGATTATGCTTTGTTTAACTTAACCTGGCGATTGTTAATGTTCTCATTGTTTGTTTGGCATGAGCAGAAAGTAAAAGTAGACAGGCTGAGAGTTTAACTATTATTAGAAGGTGCCCCGGAGGGCAATATGATCACAATCTGTGCATCAATACCAGCCATCGTCTTTTTATCGAAAGATTTTTTTATTCAAAACCGTCATGGTATGGCTTTCTCTGGGTGGATTAGTACTCAATCAATTTGTAACTCGGCAGTGACAGACAGCAGAATGAACTATAAATTGATATTTGTGAGGCAACAGGTTGAAACTGTCAACACGTTCACCTTGGATTGCCAATTCGTAGGGGATTTGAAACAATATGAGCAGAGTATCCTTCAGATCAAAAGGTTCATGATTCAAGACAAGGAATGTATGTCAGATTCTGGCTGGAATTTTGAACATTATCTGGGCGATGCCCTTTTGTCAACACTGCCTGTAATTTATTTTTACATTTTTATTTTGGAAGAGTCTGCATTTCCTGATTAGCCTATTATATTGCCTACTTACACTTCGCTTCATGTGGGCGGGGTTTACACGATTCAGTGCCAAGTGCAAGACTGAAGAGACAAAGCTATAGCTATATAATTCATTGTTGCTGCCGAATGTGAGTTAAAATTTCGCGTTTTGTTACCGTTTACTGAGTCAATAATTCTTGATAACCTTAAGCTTTCCGGAATATTTTTTCCGAGAATAAGGCACAGTAACTGAGTAAGATATTGGAATTTAAACACATTCTTGCGGCGAATAAACCTCCTTGGCATCACAAATGACAATAATCAGTATAATGTTAGAATAAAACGTTTCGACTGCCCATAAATCACTTGACGCTATAGCTTGATTATTCTTGATTACTGGGTAAGTTAAACTGTGTCGTGTGGCGCGTATAATATTTGGTGCTCTTTCCTTAGGCATTAGTTATAGACTGTGGTCAGTTACTAGGTGTTGTTGCTCTGTTCACTATAATTTACACCTGCTGCGGATCGGGGTATTAATATTTGATAATAATTTGTAAGGGGTAAAATGTATGCTCCGGATGAATCGGGGAAATTACCGCACGTATGGTGCATGCAAGGTGTTCACGGATGTTCTATTGCGTTTTTATGTTTTTTATGTAGGTAGTGTGTTCATTTACGTAGCGACTTTTATGTGAGTTAGGATGTGTTAAAGGAAATTAGAAATAGTAATGTAATTGTTTCGAATTTTTTAATATAACTCATACAGAACTGTTTCCTTAAGGGCAGCAACGTAAGTAACTATAAGCATGGGAATATTGTAAAAATGCAAATGAATAGTTCATTGTCTCGCCTCCAGGTAAAGTATGTTTTTGTCACCGTTAAAACTGTAAACATTTTTTTACAACTTTTCTCACCACGCACCACAAAGTACCCCCAGGAGTTGTAAGTGCATTAAGCCAGTAATTAATTTTGTGACAACTAGGAACAACGTTTTCAAAAGTTAAATTTTACATTAGCCTCCGAACAGAAACCCGTACAAGAAAACTTTGCTCACCGCGTTTGGCAATGATAATGGAATCAGTGCAAGTCATTGTATATATTTTCTTTCTCTGTGTTGGCCTGCCATTGAAATAATCTCATTTAGACATAACATGTTCAGTGCCCAGCCTTATAAATCCTTATACTCTTGACGCTTCCTCAACTTTTTGTCGCAACCAGGGCAAAACGTCTCAGAACAGTCAATAGGAAGAGGGAATAAGCATAGGTGACCACAGTGAAGAAATCTATTAAACTATTAACTCGGATTTACGTCCTAAATGCAATTTTGAATTTTGGACCGAACCCCGGTCGAGTACGGAAATCAAATTGAATGAACTATACGTATATTTAAATCCACTTCAGTGGGTGTCATCCTGCACTCAACCGCAAGAATATGCATTTTCATTCAGTTCTCTTTTTAGAACTTTTTTCATTTCTCATATTTAATGGAATGTTACCATATTTATATATAATACACAGAAATGAAAAGTATTTGAAATTTAAGTACTTTTGCTTGACAATACACCTATAGAATTGGAGTATTTTTACCGTGCGCCTTGTAGAATTAAGGACAAGACGTGATTTCGGGCATCTTTCTGCCGTGTTATTAATGGGATAATGCTACCGACCCTGGCCCTGGGTGTCCTTGACACAACCTTTCACTTGATTTACCTCAGATAATGACATTCATATTTCTTTTGTCTACTCATGAGGTTTGAACTTTGAAGTTTTGTTGCATCCACTCAGTAGTGCTCACTTTGAGCAGCTGGACGCATACCAGTGATAATAGTTGATTAATAGCGAACGGCGTCACCACCTTAAAGCGAGATTGTTTTAATTTATAGTTTTTGTTTTAAACTTATTTTTTTATTTGTTTGTATACCGAGATAATACATAAATTAATTTGTAAGCTTGACTAGGAACGAAATTAACTAAGCCTAAGATGTAAACCTAACCAGCAAACATGAGAAAGTAAAAGCAAACAAGTTTATGGAATCGGTACAGGAATGATATGAGAAGTGACACATAAGGCATGACAACAAAATCAAAAGAAAACGTTATTTGAAGAGTTTTTTATGTCCATTTCCTTTTAGAAATCCTCTTGAAATTTAACAGCCATGAATTTGTTAAGTTTTTGTTCTCTTTGTGTACAAGTGCCGTTCGGAGGTTTTTATGATGCTTTTTATGCATTTCAATGAAGTGGAGTTGAATAGAGTTGGAAATGTATTTCCCGTCACGTAGCGTCTCTGCAGATAAAGAACGTCCATTACTGAGTCATGCACAAATATTCCGAGAAGTATTCAGTAATAAAATATATCAAATTTTAATTGTGTGGGATTGGGAAATATTTTCAAAAGAATTTCAAGGTACATTGCATTGATAGAAATATGTTAGTTGAAAAGAAACTTTGCTGATATTGAAAAAGCCGCTGAATAGATTATGACACAACACTTTCCTACAACAACAGCGTTCCTGTTTTTAAATTGAATAGAATCTGTCAAATACGATATTGATGCGACGTTACCCTGAGAACGTTTAGTTGGTGAGTTGGTAAGCATGCAACATGGACCGACAGCAATAATTAATATTAAAATGCAATGAACAATAACAACGTAATGTAACCGAAACAACAACAATGCCGTCTGTCAGTAGTCATTGGTAACGCGAATACAACAGCTGAGCAGCATTTTGGTAGAAACAGTAACATCAAAGACTGGGAACAACAATAAACCAAAACAACAACAACAACAATAACTACTACGTGACCAGGTCGTAGTCAGCCGCCCTTATGAATACATAGCTTCATCAGCGATATCATAGGTAGCAAACCACAACATCATACCTAGTAACAACAACCACAGCCGCAACTATTTTAATGAGGGCGACCCAGATGGTCGTACGCATTTCCTTGTTCCTTATATATAAAGAATTCGAAATTTCTCCCATGTTCCCCAATGATAAATGCACTTGTTCCCCAGTTTTTTCCCCTTTTTCCGGAATATCACTAAATAGTTGCCAAAATATCTCCCAAAACAGTACTAAAACATTTTCTACTGATTCTAATTTTAATTCAATAAATAAGTGCATTTTTTGAAAAGAAAACAGCAGCAGCAGCAGCAACAACAATAGCAACAACAGCAATAGCAGCAGCAACAACAACAATAGCAACAACAACAATAGCAGCAGCAACAACAACAATAGCAGCAGCAACAACAACAATAG
>JANVCK010136092.1:0-11318 GCA_026546655.1 Epizoanthus illoricatus
TGGGGGAACGGTAGGCACAACTTCATACACATATGTGTTCAAGATTTACAGTGTTACAAACTGCAGGGATAAAAACAAAAATCACTAGCTGTTTAAAAACAAAATTTAAATATAGTATTATATTGTTTTCTATAAAATTAAAAAGGCCTGTTTTTTATTTCACTCCGTGCTTCGAAAAAGCAACTTGGTGCGGCCTTACATGTATTCGAGAAAATACGGTACTAAAGCAACTCCGGCAGCATATCACTATCCATCTATGGATACTGCTAGTATAGATAATTTTGTTGCTCTCTAAAGAACCGTTGTTCCAACAGTCCAGATTACGTGCATGATATGGCGACAGCATCGTGCGGATACCCTCGGTGCCAGAGGTTAGCTCTCGCCCAGGCCCCAACCAGACCTTCTTCGGCGCGGCTGGGGCCTGGTCCGTCTTTGGAGGGAATCGAACCGACAATGATAGGAAAGATTCTTTAATTGATCGAAACTTATTTCCGCGTTCTGTATATACACCAAAACGGTTGTAGAACACCTTCGCCATCTGTTTAAAGAACAAAGCTCATTTCATCTAAAATTACCAAGAACAGGGCTAAATTTCTAATAAAAATGAACTCTTGTAACTGCAATATCTTTCAGACTATTCAGTGTACTGAAACAAATATAGAATTACGACGAACTCAAGTGTAGATAAGAAATTTTGAACAAGACAGGACTAAAATTCTTTCAGGTAGTTTCCATGCTTTAGTTAGACAGCATTTATAAAGACTAACAACTGTAAGAGAATTTAAGGAACTGTTTACCGCGACTGAAGTTTGCTTACTTATATTATATAACGTGTTCATTAATTCAAGTAGCCGCATGAAATATTCACTCTGCGTTCAACCAGTAAACAGATCAGTAACCTTGGCATGGCATTGAGAAGGAGGCTGACAGAGATATCGATCGCGTATGTGGGTCAGTGAGTCTGTCACGACCTGCATTTTAAATAATTAATTGGTGTGTTTGCAGGAGGACATTTCAACAGAATAATAACTGGGTGTTATATACACGTCTAAATGAGCAGTATTGTAGAATTGTTTAGTACTTGGAGTTGAAGGAGGAATGCTGAACAAAGCCATTCTTTCTCAATTTGCTCAGCAAAAATTAATTGCGTGCAAACGAATGTATTTTATTCGTGTCTCTGGCCAAGCGGCGTGGTGACGAAACAAAGACATTTAAAAGCTTTTCTTAATCAATATTTATAAGTAATTACTTATTGAAGTACATTCTATTGATTTCACGTGTTTTGAATATTTGCACATTTTCTTCTTTGAATTTTGACTTATATTATCCAACGATTAGCAAAGAGAACTCCGATGTATCTGGCTCAGTTAGTTCTATTTTCAATTAGAGGTTTCGCGTAGGTTCCAATTTGAACGAGATGTTGCCTTGCAAGTGTGACATCGAAAGTGCTTGCAAAGCAGAATGGCATAATAATTCTTGTTGATCAGCAAATTTGTCTCACCTCGCAAGCTTACTGACCACCAATGCAACTCTCTTTTCTTTCTCGTTTTTGACCGTGCAAGCTTATCAAGTTATTTTCCAAGATGGGCTGTCTTACCTGCACATTGTAGCAAGGATACAAAACACTTCGAGAAACACTGTAAGTATGAATATCAATTAATGTATTTACGTAGTGTAATATGTGGTGATCATGGAGTTTGCATGTTGACTCTATACTGATACGTTTCTCATGAATTACGCTGTAATCGGCCCAGTTATACTCGAAGGCTTGTGCATAAGCCGCAAGAAAGGGACATTAATTTAAAGTTTGGGAAAAAACCATCAATTATGCTTTGACGCAAAAATGTTAAACTATTGGGCAATAACGCTTCCGCTTTAGCTCAAAAGCAGTGACAAGATTTGGATAATAATCAACTGTCTTTTTAGCGTATTCTCTTCCGTACAGAATGTTTCAATAATTAATAGTCCTTCGAAATTAGCAATCTAACATGCCATTTTGTTGACAAGAACAAAAAAATATTATCAAAATATGCAACGTCATATCTGGAAAACGCTTGTATCAGGGACATTATCGTAGCCTCTTAAACCAGACGTACGTTACTATAAGTTCAAACGTGTGTTTTTAAAAATAACATAAATTGAAATTTTAGGACGTACTTTGTTTGTTATAACGTCTTGCTGCAATAATTGGAGAGATATCGCAGAGTAAACACAAAGAGCTATCTAGTTTAGTACTTATTTCGGTCGTGACCAGATGCACAAACACGGAAACCTACGTACATGCAATAAAATTTAAATGTAAACGATGCCCAATATTTGATGATCAGTATCTCTTGTATCGAATTCGCTGCTTCTTATTGAAATCCTGGATATTATTAGCGTTTCATTTTACTTTTAAAGGTCTCTAAAGCCTGCATCATCATGTACAGCAGTTGGGCTCAATATTGAATATGAAAATACTGATTTTAGTATTTATATTCAACATGTCTTCCTTTTACAAGCGACGAGATCAGTGACTACAGGCTGTTTTGCATACACCAAGATGCTCAAGTATAATACCTTGCAAACAGACGCACACAGTTTTTCCATCGAGACATGACTTGGCACGTGGTCCATACAAAGTGTTTGCGTCTGTTTGTGACAATAAAACTGATACATTTTCCATTATGTTTGAGACGACGTAAAGATCGAAATGTTCTATATTTACCTATCGTTTGCGATTGTTCTTTATCACATCAAAAAGATGCAAACAATTTGCGTTGGACCATCAAGACATATCTAAATTTGCCTGCATGACTGAAAAATTATTTGCGATAGTTTGACCTTGTAAAGCTAGATCGTAAAGCCAATTGTTTCTTAAACACTGTAATCGATTGACTTATAGTCTAGCATACCATACGATCCCAGTCTTAGTCGTATTTACGTAAAAATGCACCTTTTGTTAATGGAACTATCACCATCATGCCGAATATCTTTAGTGTCGGCAGTTCTTCCAAGACTACATGGCTACATCCATCGTGAATAAGAAAAGCTAGTCATAATTACTAAATCTGCTCTGAATCGGGATGCGTGTTATCAGTTATCAGTGTTATCAGTTAATGGCTGGAATATAAAACATTTAGTAATTTTGAATTTTACTACTGTCACTTAATCATTGCAGTATCAGTAACTAATAGTTAATTATAGAAGCTGCTTACATCTTCCGGCTCTTCACGGATCAAGCTGGATACTGTGTTTCCTTGTAATCTTATGAATGTCGAATCCGTTTTGCTACTGATCTGGATATTTTCTATTATCCGGCAACGGAAAGTACCCTACCAACAGAGATTTTCCATCTCATGTCCCCACGAAAAAAAAACAAGGAGGGAGAAATTAAAGAGAGACATTCTGTCTTTCTTCTCGTTTTCTCGTGGGGTCATGACAGATCTCTGCGCTCAGGGTAATCGAAAATATCAGTTTAAAAGTTACCATGACCGATACAGTTTAAAAATAACTGAAATACTAGAGCAGAGCATCAGCTACAATCTTTACTTGACACCACACGAATGATTCAGTTCATCAGTTTGTAGCTGGCTCCGCTGCAAGGGGAAACAAATTTTTCCGAAATGCAGTAAAGACAGTAAACTCGCTTCACAGAATCGCAAAGAAACTATTCAGAACGAACAAATACACAACTGATTACGTGGAGGTAAGCTAACTTCGTTCCAGATTTACATCAATTTTCCAGTTCGAATTGAATTCCGAAGAAAGTCTGATACTGAATTGCATCGCCATTTTAGATTACTGTATTGGTGTGTATTCACAGACCAAAGACGCTGAGCATTACACTTTAATACAGCAAGTTACAGTGCATTTACAGACAAGACGCGAAGCGTACGTATTATATATTCGTAGACAAGATGCAGATCGTGCTTATTACGAACATGTTAGCTTTACGATATACTGTACATTCACCAACAAGATGTTTAGCACATACTACAACAAGCTTTCCTCATATGCTGGATCAGGTTAATCACAGTGTAACTGAACCTGTAGCTCTGGTGTAAATCCGCAATGGCCGAGAATATAGGCCAAGCAAATTTTTGGTTTGGAGAGGGGTAAGACTCTCATTTACTTCCCTTGATATGAATGCCTTTGGAAAATAATGATGGGATTAATCAACTAAAAGTTGATATGTCATGAGTTTCGCCGTGAGGATGGAAAATTTGAGCTGACGTTTCTGAGCGTTAGCCCTTTGGCTTTGCTCTGACGAAGGAATGTCAGTCACACACGACGAAGATTAGAACATAACATATCAACTTTCAGTTGATCAATCCCATCATTAGGCCCAACCGCCGACGTAGAAAATATAGTTCTTTTTAGAAACTAGTTTACCAGAGTTATAATGCCAGCCTTAAAAAGTATTGCTACGTTTAATTAACGCTGTGCTATTCCGGTATCCTTGGAACTCCATTTATTAAAGACATTGATCTTCAGAATCACATGTACAATAATTTCAAATTATTTTCGTAGTCGCCTCTGATATAAATCGCTGAGAAAGAAGGGAATTAATCTAACTGTATATAGCTTTCGAGTTACTGATAAAATTATGAATAAAAACCCGTCACAATGCGGACATCAAAGCCAGTGAATATTCATAATGCTTCAGTTGCTGAGCGACACAACGTTATTCTATGGCGTTCGGGTGAATCCAATACAGTAACTGAATAAGTTAACACTTTTTATATTAAATATTTTTTCAACGGAAAATCTACTAAATTTGCCTTTGGCAAGTATTTCAGTTATACATGCATCACAGTGCTCACCAATATATGGTGCTATCTTTTCATTTCAAATCAGTCAGTCTTAGACAAAACAACAAAACGAAAATAGCACGTAAAACAAATGAACTTTTACTAGCAAACAGGCAAAAAATCTATATTGAAAAGATTGACTTGAAATCCGAAGAGAACAACACAATTGTCATGAATGAAGAACAGCAAGCAGTCTACACCATATCGACTCCGACTAGGTATGTGGCTAATAAAGCATTTTCAAGTAGTAAACGTATGTATATATATATTTCAGTTTTTGTTTCATACGTAATCTGGTCAATTAACATAAAACAGTATGCAACGCAAAGAAATGAAAACGTTCTAGAAGCAAAAGAGGCAGCACTGAAGTGGTTTTACTATAAGTATAAGCTACGTGGGTGATTGACCAGATTGAAGTAAATTACACTTTTAGGGAAATTTCTTTCTTTGTTGAAGGGTTTGTTAGTTTTAGAATATTGTATTTTACACAGTGAATTTGTGATAATCACTGATATCAATTTTAATTTCTTTGCTTTCAATATATTTGATATGTCCGCTTTCCATTACAAGAGTTTTCCCAATCAATTTCTGACTATATTTATAAAAATACTATAACGCAGCCATTTTATTTCATTGACATTGAATGACGAGTCAGTGTCAGGTTGAACTCCAGTGAAGCGATTCAAATCGGTTTTAATACTGAAGTCACGTTAACGTGAACTTATCTACTAAAACGTGTTCAGCTGTTTTTGGAAGATATATTTATAATGGTTAATTTGCTCCATAACGAGATAAAGAATTAAAGTTATTAAGACGACATTGAGTGGATAATTAGAAGTGCAGAAATCCAATCTAAAATTGGCTCGACCCTGGATCAGTGCCAATTCACTTTTGAGGATCCGATCCAAGTGGCACGTAGCTAAACATTTAAGTTTCAATATTACATTTCCTTTGAAAACGGGCAGGACAAGCAGGAAACAATGAGTAAGTACTTGAGGCAATTTGTTTATATTGGATGAGATTCGTAAGAACGTTTTGGTATCCATAAAGACTTCATCACGAAACGAATTTTAGGGTACGCGAGCCTATTTGCACAAGAACAGAAATTGTTATCGGAAATGCAAGCTTGGTAGTATACAATCTGGTCGCTATACAAGCTGGTCAGTATACAAGTATGTCCGTTTTCACTGCTGTTAGGAGTAGAAGTCGAAGTGTACATTTGAGTAGGGAAGGGTGGGGGATAAAATGTACTTCTAATGTATTGATATATTTGTTATTGGATAATGTTCTTTAGAAAACAGTTTTGTCTCACACTTCTTTTGCAATTGGCAATATATTATTACTGAATTGAATATATAGGTATTGTAACTTTAAGTTTATGACTATTGTATGATTTAATTTGGTTAATTACCTTGCAAAAAAAATTTCTTTTTACATTTCGCATATGTTTCACTTTGCATTTGGTAGTTTTATTGCACACATGTCGCTGACAGAGTTTTCTTACCTATTTAACACTCTCCACTCCAATATTCAACGTTTGTTCTTGTCATATCATCGGATGAGAAGTGATAAAGTCTTTTAAAGATAGATGAAGATAAGCTTGGCTGTACAAACAAATTCGTATGAATACTGCATCACTTCATCAAAAACTTGCCCCGTGTTTGTTTATCATTCTTTGTTGCAAAGCTACGATATTTTAATATGGATTAGTAGATTTTAAGGTGCGTCCACTGATTTCCGTATCCTTTTACTGCACGTGCTTGTAACCAGCGGTATAACATAGTGATTTCGGTAAATATAAATATAGATTTTGCAATAGGAAATTCTTGGGTGATATATTACTGAATTGAATATATAGGTGTTGTAACTTTAAGTGGTTCTTGTAGCAAGTGTTATCCTTAAACCAAAAGTATGGTAGAGTAGTTTCTATCTACAAAAAGCTGCGCTGACATGACAGGCTAGCGATTGAAACGTCAACTAAAATCTTCTTTCCGCACGGTGAAAACTATATCATATAAACTTTTAGTTGATCGATCTTAGCTGATTAAAGCAATAGTCATTTACTATGAAAAATCTGTTTGTGAATATCTCAACCAACACGACAGAAAGGGAACATAACTGGAGACATTGTGTCGCTGACTGATAGTACGACAGTAATATCCAGTCAACTGCCCTATATCACCGTTACGTCATAGGTTTCTTCAATGTAATAAACAAAAAGTAATTTATTTTGCTAGCAAAGTTCAAATCCATCAACTTTAAACTATATCTGATTCACTAGTGTCTGAACTGGCCTAATGTGATTTATTTACGTTTTGTTTTCCTCCATGCACTTTAATTCCAGAATGCAACAGTAACACGGATTTTGAAAGTCAGGCCAAAGTCAAAGGAGGCTTCACAAATTTCATTCTAAAAACTAATTAAAATAGATAGAACCAGGGATTTCTTTTTCTTAAAGGCAGAAAATTGCAGTTTGTGCGTGTCTTTCCTTGAGTTTGTAAACTGTAAACAAACTGTGACGTGATAGTGAGTAAGGTATGCAATTAAGATAAGTCCAAAGTACCTACCTGAAATCTCAAACTTGCTAAAACACACCTATTCTCTACCACGGAATTAGCTCACGTTCCAACTAAGTTCAAGGTGAATATTTCCGTTACCTATCATTAAAGTTCATGTTGTGTTAGGAGACAATCATTTGATATTGTGGAACGGGAGAGTACAATCTGGAGTTGCTTGCAAACTATTGTATTTCTGTGCAAAATTTTGCTGCAACAATTGTTATTTTATGTTTCTTCTCTTTGATACTCTCTTCTACAGTTTCGTTTCAGGCAATTTTTTTCTTGTCTGATTTAAACTGATACAATATATATTTTTAAAATTGTGCCACTCCCATTCTACAATATTATAGATAGTCATTTTTTCTCGCATACTTGCTCAGGTTGTCTACAAGTACAAATTTTAAAAATTGTATATCTGTCGAAAAGGATTAAAGTGATGATATGATTCAGTGAACAATCAACAAAACCGACTTTCTGTAAATTGTTGTGTTTTATGGAATTTAACTTGACATAAACTGACCTAAATTACTTCAGGGAACAGATAATCAAATATTGCTATAGAATTCATTAACGTTAATCGTTTCATCCATTTCACGGATATGTGTTCAACTGTACGTTTATAATATACATTTTACTTGATATCGAGCTATATCACCTTTATGCAAATTTAACAATTATATTTAAATGCTCCACAGTCATCGGACCATTTCGCAAGCACGATGCCAAACAATGTCATGAAGTCGTCCAAACCAGACCCAAACTTTCTATCTATTTTGCTTTTTTCATGGCTAAATCCAATCTATCAACGAGGACTTCCAAAGACTGTACTTGAAACCAGTGATTTATTTGAACCCGAGAAAGAAAACAAAGCTGAATACGAAACCACAAGACTCGAAGGATACTGGATCAAGGAAACGAGAGAATATACAACTCCAGTTCACAGACCGAGCCTCGGTCTAGCAGTGTGGCGCTGTTATCGTCGATTTTTGCTACACTCTGCGTTGTATGCTATGATCGAATCAGCCTCAAGAATGGCTCAAGCCTTGTTGATTGGTTTGCTTCTAACAGAACTGGAAGAGAGTTCTGAAGGAACCCACGGCCGCAGACTTCAGTACATATATGTTCCTGTACTGTGTTTTGCGACTTATTTATATGTTATCACTCTCCACCGTGGCCAGTTTCTAGGAAAGCTATATGGCATGCGACTGCGAGTTGCTTTAACTGGACTTGTATACAAGAAGGTTAGTTTTAAGTCGTAATTATAAGTCTATAGTGATATATTTGACTTAGGTTGGGGCATTGAAAAACTGTGCTCACAGAGATATGTAGATACCGCCATTGATAACGATAATGATAACGATAATGAAATGATAATGACAATAAGATGATGATAATGATGGTAATGACAAGAATGACAATAAAATATTTATGCATAGGTTAGCAACAAATAGTGCAAAGATAGCAAACATGTCGCCTAATAGAGAAAAAAGATCTATATTACACTAAATAAATAAAAGTAAATTGCATTATATACATTTTATCAGTTTGTGTCTATATCTTGGCATAATACCAATTTCATTAAATAAGACGTAAATTTAACTAGCCGATGTAACAAATCGCAGCAAAAATTAGGCAGTATTACAATATAGATAAAAGTTTGATTTAATTTTATTCCAATTTAATATTAAAATTCTATTTCAACAGTAAAGTGATATAAATGTTGACGATACTTAGAAATGCTATGCGATAAAGGTGTTTTAAAAAACCGATTTCCTATTCGTTATTATAAGAAGCCTATTGTTCCACACCTGGTTGACTATTGTCGTAAAAAACCTGCCTCCCTGTGTTTCAGTACAACGAGCTGGAATGCAAAGTTATAGACCTGAAATTTAGTACATAAAAGGCCTGTAATGGATGCCTGTTGTGTGAAACACAAGTATATTAACCACGCTAACCGATACATGCTAAACTCGTAGCTTCGATAGATGCAGCAATGCACATGTTCAAATAGTAGATCCAAATTACACTGGTGAGTGACACAACCAAACTTGGTGCTAAGTAGTAAATTGGTAATTGGGTTGAGGTACCAAGATTTTGTCCATTTGGTAAGCTGTTTCTACCATTCGTTCTTAAAAATCCTTTATATAAAACATTATACTATAATATTTAATATATGAGTCAAAAAAGTAAATAAAGAAAACAACAGCTTTTATACAACAGTTTGTGTATTGTTAAAGTAAGTATGAGCTCAAAATCTAGAGTAGACCGTGATACACTACTATAATAATCCATATCGGAGATAAAATAATATTCAGTTGAAGAGAAGTTTAAAATTTGGCTTTGGTGTTCAAACATTGAACACTTGCATATGTATGGAGTGTTATAGTATACTTACTGCAATATTTCGCATGTTTATTTGAAGGTCTTTAAGCTAACTCACAGTTCGGCGGCTCACTTCACGACAGGACATGTAATTAATCTAGTGTCCAACGATGTCCGCAAGTTTGACAACTTCTTCAGGTCATTTCACTATTTGTGGTTGGCCCCCCTGGAACTTGTTATTACAACCTATCTGGTATGGCGGATGATCGGCTGGTTGGCCATAGTAGCAAGTGTCTATATGCTGTTGTTTATTCCAACACTTGCATTCATAGGTAAGATCGAAGGAAGGGATATTTGAGACAACAATAGTTTATTTTGTACATCTAACTGATGTTCACAAAAATGCATGATGGAGGCACCATTATCGTTTGAACTCATGAGTTTCCTTTCATTATACTGTGACAGCGTACTAAACAATCTAAAATATTGACAACTGAAGTTGTGGAAATGTACAAATCTCAAGCCGCTAATTATTTATGGTAAGAGAACGTTACCAACACTTGTTTTAAAGTATATAATGCTAGACTTTCTTTAAAGTGTTCTTTTTACATGCATATGCTGTCTACTTTTGAGTGTTTGCTGTGAAAAGAGGAATAGAGAACATTTATATGCTTATTTGAGAGGATAACGTCTCTATATTCAGGGCTGGTAATATTTCTCCTGCTGTTTCCTGACTTCCGCTGCATATTGATAATGCTCTTGCGCAACGTTCGCATTTTATAAATCTGAACATATTTCAGTTAATGAAAAAGATAATATTGTCTCACTTTGTAACAACAAAAGTTTTAACTTACGCTATCGCCACGTCACTATGTATTTATTTAGAGAATAACATTACATTGATACAATATTAAAATAAAGATTGTTTGTAAACGTCTGACCAGAATCGAGCACTTACATGCAGGTCGGGCATAATTTTTATACTTGCAAAACACTATGGGAAATCACGAATGGGGTCGTAAACTTTGAGAAAGAAACTTTTCTTTAGTTTCCTTTATAATCATACAGCAACAAACATTTCTGCATTAAAACTGGCCGGGAAAAGTGCTGTTCATCGGAAATCAGAGTGCAATTTATTGAACCTAAGTGCTGAAAGGAGAAATCAAAGGCTGATTGGCTAGCGTAGAAAGCATTAGCCAATCGAATCACTCTTGCCCTGGAAAAGAGGATAAGCCAAAATGGCACGTGGTACAGAAAATAGTTTGAAGATTTGCAAATATTGGTGCAGAATTTCCTAAGAAACTGCGAGACCGAGCGGGTCGAGAAAAATAACACTCAAAGGTGGCAACTACTAGTGGATAAGAAGCATTTAATTTATGAGCATCTAAAGACGTATTTGATCGAAGAAGAAGCATGCAAAGCAAATAGACAACAAGTTGGCCAGACAAAAGATCGTATAAGAAATGTTTGTTTCTATGTGATTATCAAGTAATCACGTGGTTTGTTCGTGTAATTTTGGAATAAGTCAACACTCGTAAATTTTCTAAGGCTGGTTTTAAACGTCGCGCTACTGCCGTGCCGAATTCATTTGAAACAAATGAATTTCATGCTTTGTCAGCGCGGTGCCTTTGATGTAATTAAATTC
>JANVCK010136203.1:0-11317 GCA_026546655.1 Epizoanthus illoricatus
TTGGACTGATACAGGTTCGTTGAGTCAACTACTTATATAGCCATGGCCATTCGAACGGATAGATGTATGTTCTGTATTAATCCCGTGAAATGATAAGCACTGGGTTTATAAAACTTCGTAAAGGTTTTGTAGACTTATCACGAGTCTAATTGGCAGGAATTGGATATTGATTAAAGAAACCTATCGGGAACAAAATGCTAGGAAACCATCTCCTATTTAAGAAATAGAAAACATTTCCTTGTTTTCCATCTAGTTTTGGTAACACGAGTAAAAGTTTAGGAGAACAAGAAATAGTTGTGGTAGCACGAGCCAAAGGCGAGTGTTTCCATAGCTATTTCGCGTTCTCACAAACTTACACGTGTTACCATAACTAAATGGAAAACACGGGAAAGGTTTTCTATTTCTTATATAAAATAGACGCAGCCATGTTTTCCATCGAATTATGGTAAACGGCTTTTAACCAATCAGCGCGCGCGTTATATCTAGTATGTTTTATAATATGTTTTTCGCCCTGAGGGTGGAAGATTGGAGCTGACATTACGACGGTAACCAGGGTGTTTGTAACCGGAGGGTTTATGACCTAGTGGTTTATAACGGAGAGAGTTTACAACCGGGCGTGGCTTATAACCTGGCGGGAACTTTACGGTATAAAGACAAGCAAGCGTAGGGCACATTGTCACGACACAAGTTTGCACGACGCACACACCAAAACACATTTTACTCGTAAACATTTGACTGTTAACATGTTGTACAGACTAACAAACATAACAAGAGAAACAAATACGTTATTCACACGTATTGTCAACAATTGACAGCTTTCTTAAGTTCTTGTTTCAGTTGAACTATTACTTCACTGATTGTGGAGAGTAAATTCTAACTGCTTTTCATCGTATTCGGATTTCAGGGAGTAATGAAATTGGAGTGGCTGAGCTGGATGGTACCAACCGGTTGACACTGTTTTCGGACAAGGTAGACAAGCCCCGTGCAATTGTTGTTGATCCCACCGAGGGGTAAGTATCATATTAAATGTAATGTTCATTTGCGACGACCTAATTTCGTGCGTTGAGATGCGTTATTTCGCGATTTCCACGGTTTGGGATAAATTGTAGAAATCGAGTTGGAAACTGTTGAAACACTTCATCAAATATTCTTTCAGAATTGAAACAGAACTAAACAAACAAAAGAACCATTCTTTCAATACAAATACTTGTAAATCAGTAAATACAAATGCATATGAGACAAACCGAACTTCTCCATGTAATTTGGTACAAAAGGGAGTACAAACTGCGAGAATCTACAAATTTTCGCGTTATTTTTTGTTTTTATTTAATAGCGAAAATTTGATATCGCGAGAATTTCATGTAATAAGGTATATTAATTTGTTTAATAAATAATATTTGTATCTACCGCCCAGTTTAAGTATACCAATGAGTTAATTTAGTTTTAGTAACTCGAATTCTTGATAGCGTGTGTTTCGGATTATCTGGAAAAGAACATCCACTATACAATATACCATGACCTGTGTGAATTCGATGTTAAATACCAACCTTTTCGAGTTTGGGAAGGTCATCTCTTCAGACAATAAATTGTTACAATACTATTTGAAATATTCGTAAATCGTTTAATTTTTCAAACATATAAAACTATGTAGTTTACGTACGACCTCCAGTCGGCAGACGCAAAGAAGTAAGACGTCTGCATTGGAGGTTACTTGTGTATGGAGATATTTTACATCCAGTATTCCATATTTGGGATTAAAACTGTTTGAGCGATCAGTGTCCATGATTAAAATTATTGAAGTTGTTGAAACTGAGTTTTTTGACCAGATGAGTTTGAACAATTTCAATAATTTTAATATTCGGGATTGTTCCCCATTAAACTCTTTTCTTTCCAATATTGCTTCGCTAGTTTCGTGTACTGGACCGATTGGGGTGACCCAGCCAAGATTGAGCGCGCCAGCATGGACGGCAGTAACCGCAAGGTTCTGATCAGCGGTAAAGACATAGAGTGGCCCAATGGCCTTGCTATTGACTACACAAATAGCAAACTCTACTGGGTGGACGCAAAGCTTGACATCATCAAACACTGTGACTTGGATGGGGGGAACGTCCGGGCAATCATCACTGAGGGAATCCAAAGCCCCTTCTCGATTACTGTTTTTGAAGATCATATCTACTGGACAGACGTCAATAGCCGCCGCAGCAAACTCTTCAAAGCGAACAAGTTTACAGGCCAGAACCGCTCGATACTAATCCAGGACTCGCACCAGCCCGCTCTTTCTGCGCATGTGTACCACCCACAGAGGCAACCACCAGGTCCGTTTGTACCTCTCTCTCGATGAAGTTTATGATAATGGACTCTTCCCACTGCACAGATCCACACGAAGTTTCTTGTTAGCTGCCGTAGTAACCAATCGTTCGCTCATTTTCCATGAGAAGTAGCTTCAAGTTTGGGCTTAGTGCAAATTTACTCAGTGATAACTAGATAGTTAGAAACAGTGACTAAATACCGAATTTAATGACCTTTTGACTGAATATAGTAAGACAACTTGAATAAGATAGCTATAGTAAAACAGTAAGATACCAGATAGCCTAAGAAAATCATATTTACTGATACACTGAATTAGCTTTTACATCAACTTCTTAAAAAGCATTAACGCTTGACCTTGTTTATTGATATTCTTCTTCAGCTTTGAATCCGTGTGCAATCAGGAACGGCGGGTGCAGTCACTTGTGTCTTCTCGCGTCAGACAAGACCACTCGTTTCAGTTGTAAATGCCCCAATGGCCTGTACATTCAGTATGACGGAAGGACGTGCGGTAAAAGTAAGTTTGAAGCGTTTCGTATTCGTTTTGTCAGACATTAATTGTTTTGAAACGAAGTATTCACAATAAGACTACACAAAATTAAACGTACACGTATATCTGAAATATACAAAAAATATATTAAACTTATGTAAAATTAACTACAATTATACTGAACAAAACGTATTCAGTCTTGACTACTGAAAGCTCTGTAGACTTTTCATTCTCTTTGCCGATTAATGGTTGTTGTTAAATATTTTGTAGTCGCTTTTCTTTAACTGTTTTTCAAAGTAAAGACTACAACTTCTAACTTAACTTATCCTTCAAAGTATATTTAAAATTTACAACAATTCAAAACTGATTGTAGAGAATGACGAATGATATCTTTACTGTGACATTTCGGTTTTAGAGCAATACTTCTAATTTTAATTTGAAAACTTATAATTTTTTGTACCGACTAGCTATTGTTAGGAAACGTTAGCTATATGGACAGTCGTTACAGCTTGAGAGGGGACAGCTAAACTGACTTGTTCACGGGTTCCATAGAATCGGTACCGTTGTACGGATTTTTCAATAATGATCTAATGTTTTTTCCTTATATAGACAGACAAGTGCCAGCTGCTCCCACCACGAGACCGACACCTGCCTCTACCAGCAAGAAATCAACTGCCAATCCTCAAGTGGAACTCGCCGATACACGAGCTAGTCGTGGCAGTGAAACGCCTAACTTGGGTCTGATACTTGGCCTGGTTTTTGGAATCGTGTTTCTGGTTATCGTTGTTGTCTTCATCGTTGCGTTGGTTGTAAAGAAAAGAAGAACACCAAAACTCGAGTAAGTTTTTACTTGTCGTAGTATGTTTCTGTTAGTCTTTTGATCGAAGAGTTTTAAAGTAGTGTTATATGTGCTGGTATATTGTCAAATGATAGCAGTATATTTAGTCAACTTTTTCACAATTACGGCAAACACTTCTAGTTCTCTCCTAGAGCCAGTTTTCCACATAACTTGAGTCCTCGGCGGAACCATGCACTAATATCCATGGCGCCGTCTTTTTATTTCTCGGGAAAATGTGGGCCGGAGAAGGGGTGGGGGCAGTGGGTTAATTCGTCCCAGTCTTCCATCTCTTGCTTTCAACGCGGCATAATATGGTCGGACCAAAATACAAAATTAAAATAAAACGGCACAGAAACCTGGCTTTCCCCACCCCATTCCTCCCAAGACCGTGTACTTGGCATAGCCGACTCTCACAGTAGATGCCAGTAAAGACTTTGTGTCTATGTTTTTTTAGTTACACGATGATTTCTATCTGTTACTATTTTTCTTTTTGCTATCATTTTATTTTAAATTCTGTTTCTATGTGTGCCTGACATCTTCCTTCAACTTCTTACTGTTGTCTAGCAAAAGCGGCGAAGAAGCAGAACCTATTTCAGTTTGTGCCTGAGTAAGTTTACATTTTAAATTCAAAAGCGAAAACTTATAATAAAGCTTAAAATAAATGCAAAAGAACGCAATAAAACAAAACTAAATTAAACTGCTTGCGCTAGTTGCAATAATATCCTTTTAGTCCTTTATGGTGCCTATCTTATTTGAGTCTATAATTTGGGCAGAAGGAAGATATCGGGCCATCCTATTAAACCCTGTACTTTATCTTAATTTCTAGAATTTTATACAATGCCGAAAGTGAGACTGTCATCAGTAAAGACAAGTTGACCCCCAGTGGAGTGGTTCCAGTGATTAAGCGAGAGCAGTACGACAAGTTTGAGAACGTGAACTATAAAGAGGATGAGGGAGACTACGACGAGGAAGACGAAGGAGACGATGAGAGGAGTCCGGTGGTGAGAGCAAACGGTGATTTAGTGTAGCAGTATCAACGACCTACACTCGATACTGGAACACGAGGTCGCTTTCCATTTGTCGAGTCTGGCCAGTCAGGCCGGCCCTAGCAGTCAGAGCGGGGCAACTTTAGGAACTGGTTGAGGCCAGGCTGGCCAACATGCAGTAGAAGTACTGCGTTGTTCTATTTATTGGGACATAGTGTGCTGGCCGGGCTGAACTGACTGGCCAGGCAAGCCAGACCGGACCAATGGAAAGTGCCCAACGTTGGTCAGCATTAAACAGGATGTGGTAACAGGAGTGTAATAGATGCGTATTAGACTCGTTTCCAGTCACCTTCAGTCCATTGTTCGCACAGTTTGCGCGGTTGCCAAGTTCTTTCAAAATTGCTGACGCAGACCTTGATGACTGGGTAACCGTGCTGGACCGAATTAACTGGCGGAGCAGTGCCTGGGGACAAGGCTAGATATTTGGTACCTTATTCATGATGCTGAGTTCGTAGTGCACTGTGGGTAGTTCCAGTCTTTACAGGGAGTAACTGTGTGTTTGTACTAAAGTGGCCGTTTTATCCCCAGAGTAGACTGAAACTAAGCATAGAGAACTCAGCAATGTGGATAAGGTCTATATGACGTAATAATGTTAATACTGTGTCATAAATAATAGAATTATAATATACATTCCCGATTTCAAGATGTCACGTGGGAGGCTGGTACTACCGAATGTTTCAAGTCAATTTTAAATTTATCCGTATTCGTAATATGGCCTGGAATGCGCGTTAGTTCCAGACTTCCGCAACTTGAGTTGGCTGAGAAATCTCGAGAATATTAAGATACTAATGAATTTGGTCTGTCTGCAGACAGATGCAAAGTAACCCAGAGTGAAAGTTATTTTTAAAAAACATATATAAATATATAGATCAGAGTGTTGTATAATAATTCTGCTTTGGAAATGTTTGTCAAGAAAGTCATGTCAGTTTTGCGTGGCTTTATTTAATAGTTAACAATGATCATTAACTTAAAAACTAAAAGTTAGAATTCTTGGATATTGTGGTAAATTAGCCACTTTCATGAGTATGCTAATTCCAATATGGCAGACAAATTTGTGGAGAAAGGCCGTGGAATATGCCTCTTGTATTTGTGTTAAGTTTGTTTGTGGTATCAACTATCAGTTTGTTTATGCCAGCTATGCATGATAGCTGCCACAAACAAACTTAAAACAAAGACAAGATGCGTATTACCCGGCCTTTCCCCACAAATTTATCTGCCATATTGGAATTAGCATACTCATGAAAGTCGCAAATGCCAGTGTCAGCTTAACCTTGTGTTCTACGGGGTACTTGACAGAGAAAGGTTCCGCTTGATACTAAATCTGTGGAACAATGTCCCGATGAGGACTTTCGATTTCCCTTTTAGCTGTGCTACGGGGAAAACTCTCCCCTTTTCTTGGCGGCAAATGGGCTGTGTAGGAGTCGAAGCCATTTCCTGGTCCATCACAGTGGATGAAGTCATATTTGATTAGGACATTGTCACCAAGATCAGACGTGTAAAAATATATCGATTTAAAAAACAGAAAATAACTACCGAAGCACTTAACTTGAAATATAGTTTTGATCAAAGAATCAGCTCTTAATTAAGTTTGTTTTTAAAAAAGTTAGGGAAAAATATTTTCAAAGTATTATTGTTTATATAGAATTAAAATTAAATTGGACAGCCTTGTTTAGGGAATATTAATTTTATGAGAATTATTTGTTTTGTACGTGGCAAATTCAAACACAGATATGACTTCGAAACATTTCTGTGAATTATGTCAATACGATTTTCCTCGAACACTTTACGGCGCAGTATAATTTTTGTGTAGGTCCTACTATAAACTAGAAAACACGTGGTTGGATTTTCAGGTGCTATATTAACTTAAGCTGTAAGTTAACTAACTTAAGGTAAAGCTACAAATAATTAATTTCGAGGCAGGAACTCAAATGTTTTGTATTATTTATTATAATAAGTACAATGAACGTAAGTTATATTTTGTAACGTTGAATTTTATAAAAATATGTAACTGCAGATACTCGCTGTATTATGTCAAATGTTTAGATCTATGCTGGCGTCTAGAGAATGGTTTGAAGATTAGTTTTCTCACTTTGCACATGCGATAATCTCGATAAAAGTGCACAGCGACGTGATTTTAATGTGGAAACCAGGAGAGTGAGGAGAGGGTTGTTGTTAAGGGCGTGAATTAACGCCATCTTAAAAGATTGAAGCTCGGACTGCTTGTGGCGGAAACTATTCGGAGATAAAATTTTGAAGCGAGAAGTCTCAACAGTTTCTGCAAAAATGGCAACACAAATGGTGTTGTCTATATGAAATTATAAAAAAAAAATCATTCTGTTTGTAGAACGCGAACAGTAAATTTCCCCCTTTACTTTGTGTCTATTGTAATTTTGTGCAAGTACTTTGTGTTTAGTTTCTCTTTCCACGCTTCTGTGTACAAAGTTACAATACAACTCAGTAAAATGTTAGATGGGCAGTTCTTGTCGCTGTGCATAGCATAAAAGGTCGTACCGTATTGTAGAAGCTGTTCCGGCTAACTCTTCTGGTTAAAATGTAAAATATTGACACGCTTTACCAGAATAACTTGAGTTTATTACTGGAAATTAATTCTTCAGCGCTATCAATACCACTGTATATATAATCTGTATATTATGGAGTTTCTAATGGAAATATTATGAAGATGTAAAATGATGTAGCGATATATATAAAGCTAATAGTTGCGTTGCATGCTCCGCGTTCAAATATTTAAAGTGAGAGGTTAGTCTGGTGTGACGTCATTCTAGCGATGTCGCCGCTGTCTGGAATGACGTCATACGTTGTAATACTCTCGATTAATTGTCCAATGTGCCCAGCGTTTTCCAACTGTTGTTTAATCTTTAGGAATATCCGCTTTAAGTCAGTCTCAAATTAAATTAAATTCATGTATTCATTCACATGAACCAGGTACTCTTGTTCTTTCAAGTCTTTGAACTGACAGCCATGCTTTTAACGCGAGAACGAATTCACATTCTGACGTAGGTCATTTTTACAATAATTTGGGCATTTTGGATAGTTTTAATATAAAGGTGGCAGATTTCGGGCGGCTGTAAAATTGAAACCCTAACTTATATATATATATATAAAACCTCTTCTCTTGTTTCTGATTCGCCAGGCCACTCGAATTCTTCTCAGTGATTGTAAATACGTTTTAAGTAAATATATATTACGTTTAGGCAGAATTTGTCATATGCAAGCAGTGTAAACATAATTAGCACTGATTTGAGAAAGCGGTGTTGTTATGAGGTGTTGCCTTGACTAGGTTAACATTACGTAGATAACAGCGCTGATTGGAACAACTGCTATCTAATAAATCAACATGACGTACACAAACCAACACATTTTTAGGATTTCATAATAGGAATCTTGGGATTCAACGACACGAACGCGGCACAGTACAATAGGCATGATCATAGAATACAGTATAACTGCGCGTAAAAATTCAACGCGCTGACAACTATTGTTCCGACGTCTTCAGAAACATAACCTGAAAACTCAGTTTCAATTTTTTAGGCAACGTTAACATGAGAGTTCCTTCATAAGAAAAAATTAGGAAAGCAAACGACTGGTACCGCAAACTAAAGCGAGAGAAGAAAGTAGAAATTTGCGATCCGCGTCGTTGGACCTTGTAAGGTTTCTATTATTTTGATTCACAAACGGGGGGGTAAGAATACCTTTGGGAACCAATCAGATTGCAGCATTCATAATATGTCGATTTATTAATAGCAGTTGTTACACAGAAAATAGATCTAGAAGTAAATGTGCGAAGTATATAATGTAAACTGAAGTTGTTTGGAGTTCTCCACTTGAATCTTGCGTGCCAATTATTTTGTACGTTACTATGTTCATATTGAAATTGACCTATAGCAACTTGTTGACGACAACAAAATAATCATGTTGTGAAATGAAGAATAAAAGAAAAGGAATGTTATGTGTCGTTACGTTGATGCTCCAGCCGAATCAACAGTTACCCGTCCCTACTCCCCTTAGTTGTTTTGTACATTTGCCACTGCTCCTCCCCGTTGGAGATCAATAAACCACCTTTTATGAAAATTATTTTGCGCCTTTTATTTCATTTTTGAAATTTTAAATATGGGTGGTCCGTTTACTTTTGCACTTCAAATATGTTGCTGTTGCATTCTGGGGTGAATGAAAGGTCAAACAGCGCGCGACCACTTTTTCCGCCATTGCTCGCAAAATTCGCTCACCGGAACGGCGAACTGAGCAGCTCTATTTCATTAGCAGCATCGTACCTGTACAGCTTCAAATGTAATCCCTGCCCACAAATATAATACTCCTAAGTATCTCGTGTCTTTCATACAAATGTAACATTGCTCATTAATGATAGCACGGCATACTATAATTTTGATACAAGTAGAGTAATTTCAATGTCTAGTAGACTACAATGAACAAAATGAAACAAAAGATTTAATTAAAGAGTAATAAAGTTTATTGTTTTAGGATCTATTTCACGGATTAAGTAAAATCAGTCTACCATCATCTGCAAAAATTCGATAATAGAAAATCTTAATTGGGATTACATTGGTGGGTGGGATTACATTTGTGGATTGCAATTGCATTGCAGCCCGCCAATGTAATCCTTCTGTTAAACAGGTTTCTGATCCTAAATTACATGTTCTGTAGGGGTGGTACGCCAACCAAACTTTTTCCGAGATGTCAGAAGAACCACACGTCACATCTATTGTGATGACGTCCCAAGTCATGTGTACAGTAGTATAGTTAACAAACATGTCCGGAGGATAACGCTATTGTCTAATAGTTGAGTTTCGTATTTGCAACTGCCGCTGATTACAACGACTACAGACTCAATTTTACAGTGTTAGCCTCGACTAGGTGTTAAATATTTACAAATACCAGCGAGAAGGGGTAGAAGTTGCACATCCAACAGTACACAGAATTGTAAATAGCTCGTATCTCCGTTGGTATTTATGAATATTTGACGCCAAACCGAGGTTAACACTGTAAAAATAAGTCTGTAGTCATTGAATCAGCGGCAGTTGCAAATACGAAACTGGTCAATTCTTGCCCCTTGATTTTTGTACGAAAACTCTGTCTGGGTTTGTCCTCATAATTTGCAACCAAAACTAGTGTTGTTGGTATTAATGAGGGAACACGCCGATTTGAAGCATCAGTCAACTGCTTTATTGCCCTTGTGTGTCCATACAAGTTGGCTTTTTCGCCAATCACGTTTTGTCCTTTGTTGGCTTTTTGACGGAGATGAAAGAATATAAGTGGAAGCTAGAAATTGTTTGTACTTATCCGCCCTTGAAATAAGCCCCTAGTTGTTATTGGAGGTTTGCGGTATTCCAAAAGCACCAAGCGTATAAGCAGCTATTGGTCCATATCAATGATGTCACCTCAAGAAGTATCAATTTGTACAATTGAAAAGATAAACTATTTTAACAATTTTAAAAATGATAGCCTGAAGACAAGGTAAAACTTTCTATTTCCTTGTTATGCCATGCTATAGGAATTCACAATAGAAACAGTTTCATTTCTTGTGTTAGTACGTACTCCCCAGGACTAACTATTCGTATGGCCACATTGGTTCAGTCAGATGAGACATCAGCTCGATAATGTAAGTATAGCCTTGCTGCTGCATTTAAATTATCTTTCCTTCTGTGAAAACTGGATCTAGTATTATATATAGCTATCACGATAGACTAATTTATGCTTTTCTTGTCACGATTGACTTTCTGTGATTCTGGGAATTTCTTGATAGATGAAATGTTATCAGACTTGAACACGCATCATTGTTAGGATCAGAGTCTTTAGCAGTAACTGCATTGTTTATTAAGCATTATTATTTCTCTACAACTGAACTTTGTAGCATTCACAACTCCCCAGCTATGCACTTAAATTATAGGTTAAAGTTTAAACTTATGTCTAAAAAGCACTTGTATTTCGTTGATTTTATATTGCACCCTGAACTGCATTTGCGATATGTCCTTTTAGGATTTAGATAACAATGTAGATGTAGACCTTACCCTGTGGCTTATAAATGTACTACTTGAGTCTTTTAAGGAAACTAAGAGAATCTGGTAGAATAGAGAATAGGTGAAATATTATTTGGTTTTATTGCTGCTGTTCCGAGACAACTCCAGGACATGGAGTTGTATATAGAAACCATGCTCTACTCTACTGTACTCTATTGTACTCAACTGTACTCTATTGTACTCAACTGAACTCTACTGTTCTCAACTGTACTCTATTGTACTCAACTGTACTCTACTGTTCTCAGCTATACTCTAGTGTACAGTACTACTGTACTGTACTACACTCGGTTGGGCTAGACTCAGCTCTACTCTGCTGTGCCAGGGGCAGATCTAGGGGAGGGGCACGGGGGCAAACAAAATGCACTCAAATTGCAGGAAATGCCATTTTAATAGAGGCCCTAATTTAAAAAACTTTCCCGGGCGAGTATGCCGCCGGACCCTCCTAAAAACTCGCCCCATCGGGGTTCGTTTTCGCTCATTTCGATGGTGCTCCCCCCTTTTCAAATTCGTGTGCTGTGCTGTGCTGTGCTGTGCTGTGCTGTGCTGTGCTGTGCTGTGCTGTGCTGTGCTGTGCTGTGCTGTG
>JANVCK010136314.1:0-11316 GCA_026546655.1 Epizoanthus illoricatus
CATAGCGAGTTCACGAGGTGAGTTGGACAGGCGTGGGGATCCCTGGGCCCAAGTTTTTCTTCACTCGAGTGTGTTTCTGGCCTCTATAAACCTATACAGGTTTTAGCAACATAATTTTGAAGTTTTCGAGGCCTTGAAAGGCCGAGTGTGTAGAAAGGTAAAAACACACTTTGTGTCTTCATCATTATCATCCACGAACCTTTCAAGGCCTCGAAAACTTCAAAATTATAAATAACAATAATAATAATAATAATAATACTAACTAGCCGCTTTATTATTTGTATATATCGTCTAACAGGAGATTCCCTAGAAGACCCTAGAACGTAACAGTACAAGTATCATAGAACAGGTTCGATAACGACTCTTTCAGGGCAGTTCAAAGTAGAACACTTCGAAGGAATTTTTTGTTGATGTCGTGGGATCTAGAAGCACACTTAGTTTAGTCAAATACAAACTTGCGTTTTTATACTTATGGTATACACGATGTAGACAATTTGAAACTGGTGACACTCACTAACTCACTACGATCAAATTATCCAAGCCAATACATGTGGTATCTACAAATATCGATGCAAATCATCCATGTTATTAATAGTTCTGGCACTCTGTTCATGCATTGCTTAGTTAGTGCTTTTGTGACACATATAGCTAGTGCCATTTTGTAATCAAAGGCCGTAAGCTCACGCGGGGATTGGTAACAACAACAGGATGACGTATCACTCAATTTTGAGATATCGCGTTTTTTCGATTCTCACTCCGGTTCTATTACTCTGTTTTCAGAGTAGACCAAAAAACTCGCCCTTTGTGTTGCTATATATGATAACAGTATGATAATTTTCACAAAATTTGGTAATATTCTGAAGTGAGTCCAAATTTGCATAATTTATTCTACATACATCATGAAAGCTGACGTCATTTGATTCGTGTCAAACGATTCCTTATTTATTAGGCTACAGCCACAAATAATTTCATGACAATTGCTTTAAAGACAAAAACTGTAGGACTTTGGAAAGGGGGTCAAAATGACCCCCTCGTCGTTCGAGGGTTAATGAGATAAACCACATAACATGTACTAGATATATTATGATCCATTTAATACTTTAGGACTATGGAGGTAGTTTCTACCTTGGGTTTCTTGCCGGTTTCTTTAATATGCTCTAGTTCACATCCGTTTTCAAGGAGAATATTGATCAACCAAACAACTGCGTCCATGCTTTCTGTGGCCTGTGTTAGTTCCAGATGAACACTGTGCTGCTAATGTTATGCTTGATATCGTTGTCCACGAAGTTTGCTTGCGCCAAGTATTGCCTACCGTCGTGTGCGAAAGCTGCGAGTGCCCTTGCTCCAGAGGCTGTTATGTTTTGATAAGGGATGAACTGATTGTTATGGAGCTTGAGGATGTGAGTTGGTGCCCCGAATCGTTGTAACAGGTTAAAAAACCTTGCGACAGCGAGAAAGATCTGGTTGTCAACGGTGAATAAGCGTGCGGAGCTAGCAAGTCCTGTAATGGTCTGGTGCATGTAAAACTGAGTACCGTTCCAACGATAAATGTACAGTGCTGCATGGGTAGAAACTGCCAAATAGAGGTTGCCGTTAGCCGTGAATGCATCTAATGCAGCCACCTCAGTCTCAGAAGTATTTAGGGTATAGTTTTTCTTTCTCACAAAGTTGGTTTCCTGCCACTTGTAAACTACAAACAGACCTGTGGAGCCGCACACCAGATGTGTCTCACTGTTTATAACGATGCTGGTAAGTACGGCTGTTTTTCGTAACGGGATGTCTTGTACCTTTCTGAACACTGTGCTGCTATCATTCCACTGGTAAATGGATATCTTGTGATTTGATAGAGTCTTCTTAACAACTGCTAAGAACTTCCTGCTTCCAACGGTGTAAAAATGTACATCCTGGTTTTTATCAGGGAGTGTTTTGATATGCTGTGAAAACTGGAACTGGCCGCCCTCCCACTTGTAAACAGTGGTGCCATTGTGCACAGTAGCAACTGCCAGGTAATGCCGTCCACTCGCCGTGAAATGTTCTGCGTCCTGCCCTCCATATGTTTCTAGTTTCTGCTTAATGACAAACGCATTGTCCACATATTGGTACAAGGTGGAATCTGCTTGGTACATCTGGTGGTTCTGGTTTCCTTGACCATGGAAATTGAAAAAGAAAACATAGAGCTCGTTGTCGATATGAAAAGCTATTACTGCTTTGGCACCCGATGTTGGAATGTTTTGGAAGACTCTAAAGAAGCCGGCACGTTCTAGAAGAAATGATAAGCATATACAATGTGAGAATATTGTGAGATTATAATATCAGGAACACTGTTCAAACAGAGCCTATAGCTATATGGAGGACATCTGCAGGACCAAAAACAGTTAATTTAGTTTGCGTTGAAATCCTTGCAGTTTCATTTGACTATCAAAGGAGTTATTCAAGCACTTGAGATAATGTTTCTGAGCACTAACAGAAATGGGTGAGTACTTCTTTCAAATACAAACAAGTTTCTTTGAAATATTTCGCTCCCGGAAAACGAAAATTGAAAGGTGGTATGGACTACTAAATAGTTATTTTGAAAGATTAATCTTAATTTGTAAGAAATGTACAAAGAATGCTTCCGAACTTTCTGATTCTTAGCTATTTAGTATTGTTTGCAATGATCCAGCTCACAACTTATTTATTTCACACTGCTTCCACTAAATCCTTTAAGACAGAGACACTTATAAGAAACATTCCATCGATACATGTTCTATTATTCTGACATGGATTGGACGAGCGGCCATCCTTGTCTGTACAAGGTACGTACCTAGCGTGTGTTATCAGCAGGACAGAGCAGATTTTCCCACGGCGGCGTCGAACAAGTCATGTCTTGTCGTTGTGATGTATTTACTTTGCGATTCCATTGGCTCATCAATTTACTTCCAGCAAATCACGAAAAGAAGCAATAACATTATTGCTTCTTAGCCAATCACACTTCAGAGTAATGACAAGACATTACAAGACAACAGCAGGGCGCTAGAAAGAAAGGACGGTGAAATGCGCTCATTGGGTCTTGTGCCACCTGTGAAACGCGGGAAACTGGGTTGAGTGCGCTCATGTGAATATCACAAATGGCGGTGAAAAGGAATATTGAAGCTGGAGTAAAAACTGAAACCGTGATGACGAATGGTAACAGATTTTACGTTGATTTTTAATTTGAGAAATCTTGAGAACATTTGCAAGCTCTGAGTAGCGTAAATTAGGGTTAAAGTGCAGAAAATAATGATGATTCTAAATGACTTAAATCGATTTCCTCGAAAGTGGTTCTTCTCTTTGATCGCGCGTTGTAACAAATTACGAGATTTCTTGAGCCCTAAAGCAGCTAGAAGCTCAGATTTTATAGAGTGCATAAAATAACTATAGATTTACTGCTTGTGTAAGTTCTGTTTTGTACTTTTTTGTACATTTTTAGTTAGGTGTTTTTTTAAAATCGGTGGTCAGGTCAACTATTTTGATAATGTGCGCATCATGTCAGGACATATGAACAGCTCATGGTCTGTCATAATATTGTTTGATCGAATGTACAGTACTAGCGTAGTAACAATTTTCTGATCTCTTGTTTCTTGGGAGGTAATGATAACGAGATAGGTTTCTGCAAATCAAATCTTAATCAACAATAAATTCGCAATTTCTTCCGCTGCGATCGATTCGCAGCAAACAAAGCAGCTAGCCGTATCTCTGGCACTCAGGGTAGAACTACGTGAACTTACTATAAAACTCTGTGCTACTAATAATTAAATGTTATAATATATATAATATACGCTTAAGAATCACTACTAAGGGAAACTTGGGAAAGCATTTATGTGACTGATGAGAGCTGAGAGTTACGAAGAAGGATCTACAGTCCATCTTTCCAGCAATCCATGCCTTCACCTATTCACCAGGCTAACACTGTACACTGTGTAAAAATACAAAAACACCTCAACTTGGCATATTGCCTATATATTGGAGCGGGCGGGTAGGTAATCAAACTTGAATAATTAAAAATACTGTTGTAACTGTGCGTAACTAATGCGTTTAGCTTTTATTTCTTTCGAAAATGAGCGGCCATCGTTAAAGTTGTCAGTACTGCGCATGAGCACAATATTGTCTGATGCAAAACAATGTGCCAGAACAATGCGCATGAGCAAACAATTATTTGATGGCAGATATTTGCAGGTGACGTATATTGGTTGTTCAACCACTCAAAACAAGGAAAAATTTGAATTGAATGATAATGAAATGTATCACCAACAGTCCCAAAGAACAAGTAATGTTATTCACTTCATATACTTTCAAAAGTAATCATATTGAGATACGTACTTTAATGTTACGTAGTTTAGTAATAGCAGACCTGATTTCGGCTTTTTGCAAACGTGATAAGTACTTCTTAGAAGGGTGTCCAGCTTAAACCAAGCCAAACAAAAAAAGTGTATAACAAAAACATTCTGATTTCTTCTCAACAACATTTTTTGTAGATATGTACTATGTTGTTTAGACAATAAAAACTTTATCGCGAGATCAAATTGCAGCGACAACGCGCAATGGAATAATTGTGCACATCAGTTTGTCCGGGGCCGGCCGGCCGACAGACCAACCATATATATTGGCGCGACCTACAGCATGTAAACACATTCCCTTACCTTGATCACTGGAGCTACCACCTCCCTTCACATCAGATGCATCAGAAGACTCCTTTAAGAGAAGAACAAGAATCGACACTGCTATTGCTAGGAGAGCAGCAAGCAGCAAGCAGCAAGCAGCAAGCAGCAAGCAGCAAGCAGCAAGCAGCAAGCAGCAAGCAGCAAAAGAACAACAAGCACAGCATTTGTCCGCGAAGCCATGTTGCACAGACTGCACAAGCTGACAACACTGAAACACAGCACGTACAGTGATTGCGTGCATGAATGTGCCTTTGCAGTTGGTTATACATTTAATGATACAAATGCGTAAAGATACCTTAAAAGATACTTTAAGCTATTCTATATATAGCTTTCTTAACTTCTGAATTATTGAGTTTAGCTTTTTGCATTAAGATTTATTTGTTTTTATTATTTATTTTGTTTTTTCCGTTTTGCTTTTCTCTTTCCCTTAGCTTCTGCTATTAAATTCGCACGCTTCATTTTAAACATCATTTCGTTATAAAGTTGTTTTTCTTTTACTATTTTTCTCTCTTGGGAATAGAGGGGTTTTCATAACAGCAGTCAATTTGTGAATATTCTATCCTCGTCATTTCATCCACGCAGTGCACCAATAACATAGAAGGTTCTCAAGTGTTTTGTTAAACTCGGCAAAATGTTGCTTGACTTGACAAACAATTAAACGTTCACAAGAATAAAAAATATGGAAATTGTTGAAACTGATCTAGTAAAAAAAAGTTAAAAGCGATGTTTGAAAGGTATCTTTACACGTTTGTATCCTTAAATGTATAAATATCTGCAAAGGTACACTCATGCGCAACTGACTGCAAGAATTGCATGCATGCAATATTACGCGCTGTGTTTCAAAAACATCGTTTTTTACCAGATCAGTTTCAGTAATTTCAATAATTTTAATCAGGAACACTGATCACTCAAACAGTTTCTTTTACAAGAATGTAACGTTGAGTTTTTGGATTACTGAAGTAAAGAGAAAACTAACAACTGGTGGATAGCGCAACTGAACCGAACAAGAATTGAACGGACTTTGGTCTTGAATAGTTTAGTTCAGTTGTTAGTTGGCCTTGGACGAGTAATGTTGGTTTGTTATGCATGCGTCAAGACACGGACGGTTTTAGATAGAGGATTAGAGAAGTAAATAAATGACGTAGCTTATATAGAATTACGTAAACCAGTTTCAAGCTTTGCAAACACTGCCGAGCACAATGCCATGGTTTGGCCAAAACCTGAATATGCATGCACATGTACAGCCAAACTACCTGTGGAGTGGCAGCCGTGAACGGCTGTTTCGTCCTGGTTAGGTTATAGTTAGTGGTAGTTCAGTTAACATGATGTTTGTACAATGCAAGGTATAATCACAATTCCCCTAGGCACTGTTGCTCAAAAGGGTTGCGTGCTCGTTACCGAACAATTGTTATTTAATTAACAATTATTCCACGAACACGCGTTGGATGTTAGATGGTAGACTACCAAAGAGGCGCCAAGAGCCGAGTTGACTATAAACCAACAAGAGTGAGTGGAATAATTGTTTTATTAAATACTAAGACAAACTTCACTTTTTCTCTTTTCAATTTTGTGTAAAACAAGCGAAATGTAGTGTAAACCTAGCGGAATTTAGAGTTTATTTTCATTGAAACAGCTGTTTTCCATTTAAGGAACGATCAATGGTTATAAGATGATAACCATCAGTTTCAATTGGAACCAATCAAAATGCGACTGAGAAATTCGTTAACCAGAGCTTGTATTTAATAAAACTTGTTGGTAGAAATCTACCAGTATACTATTAAGAATGGTGCAATCGGATTGGCTATTGTACCTGATAGAACGCTGGTAAGTCTAGTAGGCAGTGAACCGAGCTCATTGGCTACCGCTTCTCAGTTTCGTCAAGTTTCTGTGTCAAAGAACCAAAGAGACTTGAAGAGACTTGTGTAGAACACAAGAAGAACACCACAAATATGTCCTTGTGCCATAGAAAGCTGATGTGATACCTAAGAGCCTAAGACAGCTGAAGGAGTTGAAGGTCAGTACGCGCATTTGAATCACTTGACACTGAGTTCAAAGCAAATCCATTTTGTTTGTTTAGTTTAGGAAGTTTGTCAGTTGTTAAATTCGCTTTGGAGCCAACTGCTTACTTCTCTTTCCAGTTTCTGGTCATAAGTTGGTCACTTGAACGACTACAAAATTTACATAACTCGCAGTTCGCTGACGCTGTTTCACCGTCCTTGACGGTAACTAAAAGTACCAAAAATGTATAAGCAAACAATGGTCGTATTGGCCTACTTATACTAGAGAAGTCTATAAGACGTCCGAGATGACTAAGACGTCTGAGGCGGTTTAACCGTCTAGTGTAACCAACCTCTTTTCTTACTGAAAACCACGATTTTGTGCAATTTGACTGCTAAGTGCGTCTGGTTAAGTGCGTCTCGTTTAAATTTTAGACTACATGTAGACAACTTAAACGTCTCAGACGAATTAGACGTATGCTAAGTGCATCGTTCAGTCGCACTTAACTGAGGACGATTAATTCGTCTGACGTTTAATTCGTCTGCCTTATATTTTCCGTATTTACAATAGACGTTTAAACCGTCTCAGACGTCTTAGACGTGTCTAGTATAAAAACGGCCAATGAAAAGAAATGGGAATCGATGCAGTTTTGGTCTTTTGGTACCAGACCCTAATGATGTACATCGTATTCTGATGTAGCCAGCCCAATGAAAGATCATTATTTGTAAATTTTGGCAGTAGTGTTTTCCAAGTTGATTGTTTTTCAACAACACATATTTGTCATTTGACTAGCGGCCTGGAAATGACAGTTGAGAGAAAGCAGAGAGTATTTGACACAAATGATTATCATTTTGGAAAGTTTTCGTTTTTGTGAACAGTTTTATGTGATTTTTGTGAACAGTTTTATGTGATTCCGGTCTTCATTTCTATTGTGTTATAGTTTATTCGGCCTTGGGCCCCATAAAACTATAAGCCAATAGAAATTGCGATCTTACAATCTAATTGTTAACTAAAGACAATTCGCAATTATCCAGTTAGCCTTCCCGCCGGCACTAATTTGCCTTCGCAGCAAGAAAATTGCAGTGAAAACCCTCACCATAGCAGATACAACCGCGGCCTATTTTGCAAGCATCTGTTGCGAAAATAGTTGTATCTTGCACGTCAATGGGCTTTGGGATGATAGAGTATCCGTTGTCATGCCAATAGAGAAGACAGGAGCATCAAATATGATCACGTGACCACATTTTCCCGCGTTTGCCGGTAAGCATTTTCGCGTTTGTTGTTTACGTGAGATATTTTCCCCTTATTTCACCATAACGAGAAATTATTTATAGTTCATAAAAACAACAGTAAAACTTTCAAGTTCAGGTTTGCCGAATCTCTCCAAGCAGGCTTCAAATGAAAAGCCAACACGCGCCAATTTCAATCCCAGGGCTTTCCCTTGCAATCAGAGTGGCCTGGGAAAAGCCATGGGATCGAGGTTGACCACGCGCCGTAAAAACATCTGACAACAGTGCAACAGACATAAATCTTTTTGACGTTTAACAAGAACTAAGGTACATGTTTATTTCTTTCGCCTTACAAACCTTTAACCCTTTGTACAAGAAAAACTGCCTTATTAAGAATTGTGTGACAAAATTCATTGTCAAACTGAATTGTAATTTGCTGTTCTTTTCATATTGGAAGAGCTCTTCCCTCAATGAAGCTTTTCCTCTCCTTTTAATGACCAAAACATAAAAAATCCCCAGGTGTGTTAGGGGAGGGAGGGGTGGCTGGGGGGTGGTATTGCTTTTATGCAAAAATTAAAAGTTTTCATTGACTCTTTTGACACATGCATGTCACACCGGTCAATTATATTTATAAACACATTAATTTATATATCAGTTGTCGATGTTTTTGACATTTGCAATAAAGTTTGTTTGTTTTGTACCGCAAATTGTATAAAACTGTTTACCCGACATTCGTGGGCCTGAAACACTTTGAATAAGAGAGGTTATTCATTCCATCTTCACCACAATTCGGATTTCTTATAAAATAGGCAAGAATACGTGCCCCAATCGCACATTATCAAAATTTGCTGGCATATTTTCTAAGAACAGTATCACTGAAGTATAAAATTCGCACAGAATAGATTATAGCAGTTGAAGTAGGACGATTTTCTATCACCGATATGAGTTCTGCAATGAAATAATTGTTGTTTACAACGCATACTGACAACAACATTTTCCATGATACGCTCAACACACAACAAATATTTTAAACTGTATGGTAATGAGAAATAAATTCAGCACCGGGGCCGGGTCAAACGTCGATCTTCACATGTGCCGAACTCAGTTCATAATTTAAAAATATTCATAATAATGTATATTGTAACCTCGATCTGACATGTTCCTTCTTGAGAACATGCACAAATGGCCAATTTCGTCACACTTAAGTACATGTGAAGTTCAACATTTGACCCAACAGTCGAACTTGATTAATTTAGTTTGCTACATGTGAAGATCGACGTTTGACCCGGGCCAAAGACCCCGTCCACAATTATATAATTTCAAAACGTGTTAGTGTGAACAATGCCAACGAATCTGGTTTCTTTTTAATACGTTTTCTAGAATCTCCACTTTGAGAAACGCTTTCCAAAGTATCCTTTTTTGGTGAAAACAATCAGCTTCCTTTGTTTGTTATGGACGATATAAAACTAAACCGTATTAGAGCGAATGGGGCCTAAATCGCCTGGGTATGATTAAGAGTTTCAATAGATTTCATTATTACCTCAAATAAATAGAAAGTGCTGCGCTGTTGGTTTAATTACTTTGTTTTATTATAAAACATTATTGACAGTCCAAATAAAATAGTTTTGCTTTCGTTTCCGTTTCTACAATAAAATGTCAAAGTAAGAAGTATGTCCAGAGATCACCGTTTTCAACGAAGTAAATTTTGTGACTAAATTTTCTTGCCTTGTTCAGCTCGTCAAGCAGGCATTGAAGCATCAACATTGTTCAAGCTCTCATTACTTTTTGTCCTTGGTAAATTTGGAACCAAATTTGGCAAATAAACATGAATTGATAGCTTTTTACCCGGTTCCAAGTCTAGGGACGCTTGGCGTTCTTCTCTCTCGGGAACGTCACCACATTTTTTTGCCTTTTCGTGAACTATAATATGTCTTGCCCAAGGAATTTCTGCATTTCGAATCAAAAGTTTTGAGTTCGCATTATCTCTGCCGTTTTGCTTCCCTTCTTTTCTATATTTGTCCCTGAACTGTTGAATCAGCATTAAATCGACTTCATCACCGTTCGAGTAACCTCTCGCTCTCAGCTTCAGTCCGAACTCTTGTTCAAGTAGATTAAGGTCTGCGGAGTTCATATCAAAACGAATCGGTTTCGACCTGCCGCCCAGAAGAACAAATTCCTCTCGAGTTCGCGATGGAAACGTTTTGTAAGGGAAATTTGAAAATACAGCTCTTGTTTCTCCAGCTAGAATTTGACCAGAATATAAAGCGTCCTCTCCGTTGTGTAGCTCCTTTCTCCGGGATTTCATCTTCTTCAGCGAGGAATAAAGCTTGTTGAGGACAACAGAATGGGATTTTGAGCTTCGTTGGTTGACTGTCCCGTTGCTATACAAGCGTTTCTCTGATTTACCACAATCAGTTGCTGTGTCTAAGTTGTCCTTGGTAAAAGTGCTGGAGGCGACTGACTCAGCAAGACCCACCCGTTGTCCTGAGCAAACCATCAGCGAAAGAAGTACAGTCTTTCCTGGAAATCTGGTTTCCAACATGGCTCGTCTATTCATGCTTGCTTGCTCGTCTTTTCGTGTTGCTTCGTTCTTTGTTGTACTAGAAACGCTTTCTTTGTCACTCTTTTTCTCTTCTTTAGTTATCCTACGTTCAAGTTCTGAAGCCGTGTCTTTGCTTGTGTGCTGAGGAATGAAGGATGCATCAATTGAAGGCAAACCTACGCTTTCCCAAGTTTTACCTTGTACTGTAACATTCACAACGCAGTTTGTTTGTTGTAGTTTTTGTTCTTTATGTTCTCCTGAGTAACGACTTGTTAATTTGGCATAATTACGGAGGTGTGTGGAGGAACTTTCGCGACTTTGTCCTGTTGCGGAATGTGTCTCTCGTCTTTGTTCTCCCTTTCGCGATGAATTCATACTCATACTCAAAGTCAAACATTACTACGTTTCTCTGTGAAAAATCATTTTCCTCTGATCTTGTTACCAACTCAGACTTTAATAAACAGCTCTATTTCCCGAACTTTTGTAATGCCAAACTACTTAAACAGTCAACGGAGGCACTTATTGTCTTGTGTTGATAATAATTTCAGCAGATCATTTTAGTAAACAAAAGGACCGTCCTTTTGTCTGACGTAAAAACGAGACAGTTGAAATAATTATCATAAAATTACAGCTGCAATCTCGTTTTGGAGGTACGTTTGATGAATGCTTTCTTTGTTCGGATATAATCCAAACTTTTATCATGTTCAAAATTAGGAATTGGAGAACAAAGTGATTACTTGAGACGCGTGTTGTCATCGGACTTGAATTCAAACTTTATCATTTTTATCATTGTTTAAGGCTTCTTTTACGCTGAGACCATGAACTCCGAAACACCGCTTACTTTCACGTCTAATTTCTTTAACAACGG
>JANVCK010136425.1:0-11315 GCA_026546655.1 Epizoanthus illoricatus
TTAAATGGTCCGTCCCAAATTCGTCTGGACATGAACACTGCGTTTAATTTTTTACCCACGTAACGCTTTTGAGCTCCATAGTGCCAATCTGCATGGTAGAAACAAAGACATTATTTTAGTTTTCCCCCTCGGCCAACGCCCTGGTTGCTTTCCTACTGAACGACCACAGGTTGCGTTCTTGAAGTACAACAATTATTTTTAACATTATTTTTTAACAGTTTGTAGACATGTAGTTACAATGTCGTGTTAAACAATTTGTAGGACTGAAGTGTAAAGAGAAGCTGTATGGTTGAAAAGGAAGCGTTGAATTAAAAGTGCAATATTTTATCCACTAAGCCGTGAATTACCGGGATTTACCGACCACTTAAAAGTGTTAATGCACAAGTTTGTTATTTCACAGCCACCCACTGGATATTATATATACACCAATGTTCAGTTCATGAAACGGTGAATTCACACTGTAAACATACAATGAGGGATAGGCAGGAGAAGCGCCAGCAGAACACATTACAAGTAGGGACCTTAATCAGCTAGCTCAAATTCTACTTTCTCGTTTTCTCTTTTACATTGTGTATCATCCATTCATTTTTAATGTTCCTTGTGTGAAAGGGAGTGAATTATAAGAAAATACAGCTAGATATTTCATATTTCCACGTTCACAGTGATCAGCTTGGTGCATTCCGACTTGCAGTTTATTTTTTTTAAACTGGATCAAAGATATTATTAAAACCATAATTAAAATTAAAAAATGAAAATAAAAGCAGCTCCCATCATATGCTTTGAGGACTGAGTATTGTACTTTTCTCTTACCTATTGTATACTGATTTTTTTTTATGTCAAACGTTTCGATAATACCTGATCAGAAAGTGAAAACACATACCTCCCCAGGGCGCCATGTAATAGTCTCTATTCAGTTATGACATTCCGCACATTTGTTCAGTCGTCCATCAACCTTTGACTGATAGTACTTTTTAAAACTAAGATGAGATAAAACAGAGTGCCGTTTTAGTCTTTTAAGAAATGTCATAACTGTCAGTGTTTTTCAAAACTGACTGTGAAAGGTTGTCACTTTCTCACTCATTCAAATGAACCGTCATTTAATACCAGATGACTATTTCCTATGTGACTCCAGGATGACGGATAAAGCTGTCACCATGATATAGATATATAACTTAATTATTAATATTATTATAACAATTTCCGAGTTTTCCTAGAATCCACTACTCCCTTGGGTTTCAACGCAACGATATTTTGAGTGAAACATGTGTAATAATGAGATCAGGGATTAATTCTTTAAATTCACATTTTTCATAAATAATATGGTGGTCACCTGTCTCGTTTAGCCCTATATGGTTATTACAGGTGGCCTTCACTTGATTATTTGTTAATTTTTTCTAATTATTTCTATTCCACTGTAAGATTAACAAGTGTAAATAAAGTTGTTGTTGTTGTTGTGGTCCAATACTGGGGCCATGTGATTGTTTGGAGGGAAATTCAAAACGTAATTTGTTCATTATTTTCTTGTATAATATACCTTTATAACGTATTGCATGTAAATCAAAAACGTGATGTCATTTAGCTGTAAATGCCAGAAATGGAAAGAGCAAGTGAAAGTTGGTTAGCAGCGAACATTTGGGTGTTTTATCTCAAAAACTGTGACACTGGCGAAGTTTTTAAAAACAGAAATTTTTAAAGAGAATGTACCGCAAATTTCATTGAACGGGCAAAGGAAATCTAATTCTGAAACTCCACTTGTATTTACTACCTTAATATTCAGTTGTTTTGTTTTCCTTACAACTGTCTCGTGGTTTCAGTGTTTTACCGCTTTCGTGATTCGCCCTATCACTGTTTAATAATTAAAAATATGAAAATGACGCGACAAAATCAAAATTGGACATGCGCATTGTGTTTCACCTATTAAATTCCTGGAAAAGCCCAGAAGCTGTGACCCGCGCCATTCTGGATCGCCTACTTGGTCGCGTCCCACGCAGTTTCAAGTCTTTCAAGAGTGAAGCTTTACTGGAAATTATGATACTGTGAGGTAGGGCAGTCTATTTGCAAGTTAAATATGTTAGTGCGGTGATCAAACTATAAATATCTGCCGACGTGTTTGCGTCAGTGTGACCCTCATCTATACATCATGTCGATACATGCATGCGGGTAATGTAGAAGCGGAAGTAAACTTCAAGTATGCATTAATAATATATCTCTTACTTATATACGACGCTGTCACTTTCACTTCAAAGCAGAAATACACTGGTGGACTCAGTAAGACCAGTTAAAAGCACCGAGCACGTTGCAACATCGAGAACCCTTTTTAAAATATACTCAATAATCGTCAGCAGCTTCATTTTGAGTTAGCCTCACTTCATGGGAATTCAGATTTCAGCCTAATTTTAACTGATTTATGCAAAATTTGCACTAAATACCTCGTGCGGAAATCAACGAAGCGATTTTGCCATCATGCATTTATAGTGAATTTATGCATTTCTATCAGCTTTTGCTGATACATAAAGGTTCTCGTCCGGTTTGTGGGTATCTTGTGCCAATATGTCTAATACTCACCAATACTCAATAGAGGAACAATCTGTAACCTACAGTACTACTTTGGTCACTGATAAACTAAGACCCCATTTGCTATCTCGGAGTACTCCCGGAGCACTCGAGTCATCTAACTAAACACGTGTGAACAGCAGGAGTTATCAGAGAGGTAGTCCCGGAGTACTCCCGACTCATTCAATTTCAAATATGAACGAATTACACAAGTGTGAACGCAACCTCGGAGAAGTCGAGTGAATCTCGAACAACTGAAAATATACTCGTCTGAACGCATTCTCGGGAATGACCCTGGAGTACTCCGAGACAACTCTTGCTGGTGTAACGGGGTCTAAGAAATAGTTTCCTTATCATGACCACAAAAATTCGCGAATGTTCCGCCGCACGGTTTGAAAATCTTAGAAGACAAATCATTTGTTGAAGCCTTGTCCATCGGAAATCTTGGGTTTCGAGAATGAGACCCGCCAACAACATACCAAACATATTATCCTCATTTTATTCACTGTGGTAGAAACTTGTTTTTGTTTGTACATGTAGTCAAAACGTTCTATTATTTTAATACCCAACATGCTGTTAATCCAGCCAGTAGCTTGCAGTTTCAGAGTGTTTGTTTTCCTATTTCAAATTAGTTGACTTTCATATTGCAGATAATCACTACACTTAAATTTTAGTTTAATTTTACAAGCTCCACGGCCCATCATACTTGCTTGTAATGCTCACTTCATGGTCGAAATGGCTAGCTTTGAATTACTCTCCTATTCCGCCACAGTAATACAGGTCATACGGGTGTTATTAGGGGCCGACCATTTTATTTCCTGGGGGGGGGGGAGCGGGAGAATTTTAAAAATTTGCACGAGCCGACAAAAAAACAAAAAAATTACATGACACAAAATTACAAAGACAAAGAGAGGGAAAAGCGAAAAACAAAAATCGCAGGCCCCATTCCAGGGCGAAAAAGGAATTGTCTGCAAATCGTTCTCCCACCCTCTCCCACGATATCATAATTATTATGGCAGATTAAGATAAGTATAGTTAGATTAAATAATAATTGAAAGGTAAAGCCGGCCTTACTTTGGCAGCAAAGTGCTTGTCAACCCCCTCCCTCCAGCCCCACTCCCGCGGGAAACTGGAGTAAAAAGTATTATTTGATCTCGTCCTCAGGAGGAGAAAACAAGAGGGAACTTGGGCATGCGCAGTTGGTGTGTGGACCTGATTCATGGCCCACACGCAATCGAATTTTGCCAGATCTCGTTTCCTTCCCCCAGTTTATTTTCCCTCGAAAATTTGGGAACGAGATCAAGTGTTATTAGTAGTAGTAGTTATAGTTATGATTTTTGACATCAAGTTGATATCGTATACACATTTTGCTCCGAGGGTTAAAGTTTTTAGCTTGTGAAGCAATTGGCACTGGAAGACGGAAATCTGTAATGTTTGCATTCACAAATTACTTAACCTTACTTGAAAAATGACCGCTAGTCGCAAGAATTTTCACAATTTTGGTCCCTGTTTAGAAATAAAATTGTTCTCGATGCTAAATGGACTGCTCGCATGCTCGCGTAATGCTCTTCTGCGGACACGGATTCTCCACCAATGTAACCCGGTACAACTTTACGTGAGAGTTCGAAGTCATTTTGTTCGGCAGTGTCCTTGTTGGGTTTTGCTTCGTCGTCCGGACGGAGCACAGCAAGTGAAATTATACGGTAGAGTTGTGTAGTATAACATAGCAGCGACAGGTATATCGTCTCAAAATGGAATTGTATCAGCAAGAATTTCAGCCGTGGAGTGCTGTGCCTAATTCCATCGTGTCCGGGGGAGACACTAAGATTTACGGTAGTAATGAGAATGATAATAATATCAATAATACTAATGCTACTACTATTTAAATTTTATAACACTGTTTTTTCTAGAGTTCCAGTGGAGAAACCTGTGCCATACATAATGATGGGAACTTAATAAAACTAATCCAAGTTTCCTCATCTTTTACTCCTACCTTGAGTGTTGGTTGTTTTGAATCAATGTAGAAAAAGTCTGTTAGCAAATGCGGCCGACTTGCGATTTGGTACCTCGTATGGTTGGTCTCCTTGAGCAAAACAGAACAACGATCAAAGCAGGGACCGTTTGTAGTTAAATTCCTGATCACTTGCTAAAATTATGTGCAGACTGGTGCCCGTGCCCAATTCGGAGCCTGAGTACTAAGGTCTCGACCTTGTACCCGTGCCCGAGCACCAAGCTCATAATATTCGCTGGACCACTTACAAAAAACCGTGTTCGCATTTGTGCCCACCACGCCCCGTACCCGCGCGCCCTTGATTGGCTATGGACCAAGTGTGAATGCTGCTTTAGTCAATAGAGGGTTTTCACACCAAAAAGTGTCCAAAAAACCTGATATTGGAACAATATTTTATATGTTCTGTACAGAGCAGGTAAAAATAATTATACAAATGACCGAAATATTGGAGGAACAGGGTACTCCATAACCGAACTATTAGACAATAACATTCTAAAAAATCACTGTAATTTGTATGAGGCGGTCATGTTGGTGTACAAAATTAGTACACCAAGATGGCGACCAAAATATACTCTACAAATAAAGCTGTTTTTACCACTCAAAATGATTGGGTTCACTTAAAAACACTTTAGTTATCAATTTCAAATGTTTATCAAGACATAAAATTTGAATTTTTCAAAATATATGGGTTTTCATGATATTTAGGAAATCATGCCGAGTCAGACTCATAAAATTCCAAATACTACAACTCAAAACGAAACATCAGATCGACGTTAAATTTTCAAAGAATACTTTTGATGCCGATATCTGAATCTTGTCAAAGGAACAGCTTTACCGATATTGTAGTTTAGATTCTAGAGTTTTGAAGATGTCACGTGAAAATTCTCTATATTTCAGGCTTAACCCGTTTAACCGGGCTAGGATATAGGATGCCTGTTTGCGCTAAATTTATTTGAGCATAGAAACGGGTGTGGCCTGGCAGAGGTAGAGTAGGGAAGACCTCGAAACGTGACCTCGAAAGATCATGTTGTTCAGTTTCATCTCTTAAGTCTATTAACGGCAAGGAATAACAAATACGAAATTGCTTGATCAATCTAGCAATAGAGAGCGAAAATCATACTCCGAAAATACAACTCACGCATCATGGTAATACTTGATAGTTCATGATATATAGTAATTCGCGTAAGACAATACTGATCCTCCATATTTCAATTTTTTATTTTAAAAGTAAGCGAAACTAACACCATTGAAAATCAAGTGGTATGATCGAGAAAAAACACATTTTGAAAAGCTAATTTTAGTTCAAAGTGTGCCGCGATCTAGATATTGTCGACAGACTAGTATGAGTGCATATATTGCAGTGTTTCGATCCGCCCTAGTTTCGATTCATATCAGTGTCATTACAGAGTGATTTTTTTATGTAAACACTTGTTGTTTAATTGTTTTCTAGCATTTTTTCAGGGCAGAAAGTTATATCAAATGTTTAAAATAAATTGCAAAAACACATACGAGCAACTGACATATTGCTGTAACAACAACTGCTACATCATTTCACTTTGTGTACACTATCTATCGGCACTTTTCATGAAAAGTCAGAATACAGGTGGCAGCGTCAAATGTACAGAAATAAGCTTTGTTACATGTGTGACGGTTCGAGCAAAATGATAAAAATAATAATAAATGTCCCCGCGATACTGAACATTTAAAACAGACCAATCACAAGGTGTCATTTGGATCCCAGTTTGAAACACGATTTTTTTTGTAGCGGAAATATCAGTGTTGCAAAAGTACGATTTTAATATATCAGCATATAGAGGAGATACCTTATAAACCGGCTTGAGATTGCATGCCTGTTTGGTCTAGAATTCAAATTGAGCTCAATGTTTAAAGGCCCACTTGCGACCAAGATGCTTTGAGAGTGTGGTATTGTTTACATCCTAACAACACTACAGTGTCTTGTCATCACAGCCCACGCGCGTGAGGTTTTCAACTCGATCCCAGTCATTGAGGACAGATGCTTGCATTGTTTGTTTGTACTTTTGAAACGATTAGAAAGCAGCGTTATCTTATGCTACCGGAATTGATGTGCACCATCTCGGCAACAATTGCCGCGCAGTGCAACGCAATTCCGGCGGTTTCGGAAAATAACTCTCTTGTTCTGCCATCGGAATGATTTAAAGGTGTAATGTTCTACAACAAACTTTGCTTGTACCTTAAATTTACAATATACATATAATATATATATAAAATAATTCAGAACAGGGCTTCAGCAATGACGTGTTGCTGTCAAAATCTGACATTACAGTTTTAATAGCATTACTAGTTTTTAGGTTGGCTATGGTCTGTAAATTTATATTTTTATGATATTTACTTGCCCCTTGAACAGATGCGGAAGCGTTTTCAGGAGTAGATGTATAATGATGTAACTGGTGAAATGTGCTACCAGCGATAGCTGGTATGGTAAATTGTATTATAAAGCTCGAGAAAAAGGCCCTTTTTAGCAATAAGAAGTTACATAAGAAACTATAAGTGTCAAACCGTCCAACTTCATTCGGTGGCTGTCATCTCTATATTTTTATTTGGGAGCCGCTGCAAGGCTTTCCCCACTTACGAATTGTTGTATTTTGGACTTAAAAATAGGTATGTCTGCATTTTTCCCTAGTCTTCCCCTTTAGCCGGAGAACTGGCACTTTCCGGGTGAACAAATAAATAGCTTCCTCATTAGAGCGAAAACTTTTTAGTATCTGCTAGTGCAAACTTCATGGCAACTGAGGTCATAAAGTTTTATTCTGATGTCAAACAATGCTTAGAAGAAACTGAGGTAAGAAGTTAATCAAACTGCCGAAAACTGATTACGGCACAGATTGAAAATTTTATCGAACGTACGGAATGATAATTGGCATTCTGTCTTATTATAAAGTTATATCCGATTCTATTTTATTTTCTCAATAACCATGATAACTCCACTGACTACCAACCTACAACTGGCTTTTATTCAATAGAAAAGGTGGCGATCTTCACTTTTGCTGCACGGTCTCCTATAAAGTCTACAAAAACACTTGGTTATTTCTGACACAATTGGACATGTAAAATTTTAAAGAATGCTGTTTGGGTGATGAGTGCATAGTGTTCATTCTTTACAGTGAAAGATTTATATATATCTGATCTAAAAATAATGTTTAAAAACTTAAGAAACTTTTAACACTACAACTTTAAAAATCTTTAACAGTGAGTCACGCCGAAGATGGCCACAGAAGGTGGTTGAAAGTTTAGTGTTCAAGATTTTTAAAGTTTTTAAACATTATTTTTAGATCAGATACAAGTCATACAAACCTCAGTTCACTATACGGCCGGGCCTTATACAGAATATTAAAGAAGTCGACTCGATCATATAATGATAGAGTTTAACTATGAAACCTCGGCTTTCATATTGTCCTACCAGTACACAGTGCTTGTTTCCTTGGCAAACAGGGGGATACAGTGTCTGGCAGCAGGAAATCTTTAAACATTTGATCATATTAAGAGAATCAGCAATAAATTGTATTCTTGCTTTAAAAGGCCAAATTCCACAAAACGTGATATTGAAGCGGCGCATTTTTTTAGAACATTTTTAAGATAACACTGAACCAAACACTGGGTTTGAGTAGTAGAAAAAGGTCGCTGAAGTAATTAACTGTAAATACTAGTACTATTGCGCGTATGCAGAACTTGCTGAAATCAGGGCCGTCTATACTGAAATCGAGACAATTGAGAAAGACGACTATTTTTAAAATCTTTGCCTAACTTTTTGGTCGAAAGCGAAATTATTATATAATTCTAGTATGATCCAGAGGCTTGATAGCAGACAGGTACTTTATTTACACTCAAGATAAACATTTAAGCCTCATACACAAGCGAGTCTTTCCTCTGGCTCTGGGAGGTTTTCTATCGAAGGATGTTTAGATATATTGCCAATTTAGTTATGAATTTCAGTATTCCTTCTGAAAACATACAGATTGATTTTTATGGTTCTGAATGTCAGCCTGAGCTTGTTATTAATTTGTTCTTAGCGTTTAGGCAAATTTGAGCCTCGGTGTTCTAATAAAGGTAGTCCTTATAAAAAAAAAAGCGTGTATATGCATGTCTCTTAATACCAAGGGTTTCCTTTCGTACGTGTTGTTGAGATGGTTTGATATGGTTAATATTTTGGATAACTTTTGGACAGCTTGTAGAAACAGTCAGGTATGTTGCATAAATTTGAAATAAGAATAATATAGGAATACTCAGGCAGACTTTGTCATAAAATTTAAGAACAATGAGCCTTGACCAAATTATCTGACCAGTTCTTATAAAAAAGCGTGTAGTTGACTTTGAAATGTATATTTTAGACTGATTGCATAACAGAAATATACAGTAAGTTTTATACGTGATTTGTTAGTATGTGACTGCTAATTATTGCTTGCATAATCATGCACCGAAAATGATCACCAGTATTGCAATAGTTCTCGATTGTTTTAGCTGGATAATAACTCTGAGAAAGACAAGATGTTTTTTACGTAAACTAAATATTCTGTCTATTACGCGGGAATGTTAAAAAAACTATTATGCCTCTTCTTGTCAGTCACAAGCTATGGTTTGTCCCAAGAAACATCTTGATCTATCCGGCTACTGTAGTCGAGAGTGAAGCGTTTTCGTTAACTGTTGTTTGTGTATTTCGCTCTCTCGAACAATGGACCTAATTTTAATTTTTTTGACCGAGATCTGATGTGCTGGTCTCCGCCAATCACAGCCTTTATCCGCAGGTTGGGGAATCCCCGGGCCCTGCTTCTATTCGGCGGCCCCACGCATTATGAAAATTAGCGGATGCAAAAGTTGTGGCTTTGCCTCAGATTTGGCTTGAAGCTCGTTTCTTTTGCTCGCAGTTTAGATAGCTTGTTAGATTTTACCCAAATACTGTCCCACACAGTATCTGTACTCGTAATGTTCCATACTTCTCCTGTTATTTTGCTATTCTAAACGTTTATTCCCAGTGCAACTGCGAGCATCAGAAATCGATCAACGAAGCAAACCTCTCAAAATGGCGGCCGACGGAATGAGCAGAAGTTTCTTTGCAAATTTGTGCTTCAAAGTTCCTCGAAGTTCTTACATTTAATTGAAAGAAGTCGAGTGAGGACCAAGGTTAACGAGGAGGTTTGTACGTGAAGGTATTTGACTGGCATTGTAGTTTCCGTCTGACATCATTCGCATTTTGGGATCAGTACCAACAGGCAGATCTACAGTACTCATCAACATGTTACGTTTTATTTGAACAAATGCCAAGAAAATAATATAAAGTTAAATGTCGTTTACATTTGACTCGTATTTGAATTTACAGTAGTGAGATTCTATTAACTATTTCTTCCGTTGAATATGAGCAAACTATTGAACGGGAACTGAAATCAGAAATTCCCGAAACCCACTCGGGAAAATCCCTCGATTCTTCGTCATCAACGGTAATTTTCCCTGTTGATGCATGATGTAGTTTCCGCGTAGGTTTGAAGTGGTCCACTGTTCTTTGAGCAATTAGTTGTTTGGTTCAGTTGTTATCGTTTTGCTATGTACCTTGCTGTACGAGCATTTGTTTGTGTTTTTTCTGGGAATCTCCTTGTTGCGCACACCGAATTTGAGGTAAATAACTAAATGCAACAGATGCATTTGGCGGACTGCCAATTATGCAAACACTGGAATTGTTTTCATGTCAACAATGTAGCTTTTCAATAGGAGGTTTCGAAACTGGTTTGAACCTGTTACCTGCAGCCCAGGGTTCCAGCCAAAACAAACTGTTGAGGTTAAATTTAGTGATATGTTTCTATATCAAGCTAAACTTCTAAGAAAAATCCCCATTTGTTATTGGTTAAATAATGCAGTCAAACATTTTTAAAAGACATTCTAATTCGTTTCCATACGTTTTTGATTCTTAATAAATGAAAATGTGGATGGATTATGACTTATCTTATGTGTAAGTTGTTTTAAATGTGTTCTGCATTCCCTGGTAATAACGATCCTTTTAGTTTGCGGAATAATTATGACTTTTTAACAACTTATTTTCATTATACATCTTTATAATAGATAATTTGCAAGGGCTTTCACTGTCACAGCAGATGTTCCTTAAAAAAACTTAATTACAAAAATTACAATTTCTGTGTTGCTTCAGTTTGCTTTTTAAGCAACCTATCACCTTTCATGTATATTTGGGAATTGTGTAAGAATTACAGCATTTGAGTCAGCAAATTTTAATTGTTATGTAATCAAAATTTATTTGCATTGTATCTAGTTAAAACATGCTAAAAGTTGTCTCTTCTGTACTTGCCACTGCCATTCAAATGTTATTTAATTTCCTTTACTCTGCAGGTTGATGTGTAAAACCATACCATTCCAGTAAAGGTCTGCAAACGATGAAAGAATCTTCAGCAATAACTCAAGAGATTGAAATGTCAAAATTGCAAAAACAAAATCAACAGCTGCAACAGGAAAATAAAGTTCTACAACTTCGTGCTACAGGGGTCCAAGTTCTGGGTTAGTAGTACTACACAGGTTATTTTACTAACACATTAATTAGTATTATTATCTAGCATTTCTTAACCATTTCATAAATACTGGCTACTCGGCATGAATGGTAAAACTCTTTCAATGACTTTGCCATGTTGACAAAACATAGATGCATGGCATTACTACTTTACTTCTTTACATACTTTGTACCGATTCTCTTTAGGTTTTAAGGTGAAATAAAGTT
>JANVCK010136536.1:0-11315 GCA_026546655.1 Epizoanthus illoricatus
TTAATCATTTTGGGATGTAAATTTTTCAATCCCCCCCCCCCCCCCTTTATCCTATTTTTTTCAGCTGCATGCAACTATCAATGCAGTGTCCATGCATTGAGAGCCAAACCTTTTCTTGCACAGTTTAAAAACCTTTTAAATGAGTTGAGATTTAGAGCTCCTAAACGTTGCAAGGGTAAACAAACAAACAAACATACAAACAAATCACATCAGACCTTGATGCGCGGTAGTTATTCAACTCTATTTTATACAGTAGTGAGAAATTCGAAGAGCTTCAGTGTAGCGTGTGTAACGAAAGAGGGCAATGATCACTTATGGATCCGAACAGATATCAGCTTGGACTAGATCACGTCGCAGTTGTGTGAAAGGTAGCTAAGTTTTTGCCTGGCGCTGAGGCCAAGGTTGACCTTACACTATTACAGACACGAAACAGGTCAACATAATTAAAAGGCTGATATATCAAATCAAAAGTAAGCGGGTTTGTATCAATGTGAAGTCAACCTTAGCCTAGATGATATGTAACTATTCAGGAACTGTGAGAAGACTGAGAAGACCTACAGGACCTATAGTCCAGTTTAGTACCGTGCTCTTTGTGCAAATTGTATTACGGATTACTATTACACGGTATAATCGTTCATATACGGCAAATATATGAATCTGTCAAAAGAAAGCCCACCTTGAAAGACTGGAAGAAAGTCCATAAGAGTATTCGTATTGTGTAGCCCTGTCGCAAGAGCTTGACCAGACGCGCCGCCCGGAACAACCTGAAGAAACTTGGGTCGATACCTATTTGTTTCTGAAAAAGACAATGACGTCACAGTTATGATTAAGCAATATAAAACGGTTGGGACTCGAAAATCTTAATTATGGCCAGTTTGGGGCAAAATATGCAGCAGTAAAAACTTGGAATGAAATGCCTCTGGAAATTAAAACTAGTCCATCTATCAAGGTCTTTAGAATGAGTTGTAAGAACTTTCTCCTTACTCAATAATTATTTTAATACATCCGCGATTGATCCTTCTCTGTAGTACACTTCTTTTTCGGAAACATTTGTTCTGAACTCACGCAGATGTAAATGTGTGCATTGTCTGTAATAATGACTGTAAATATAATCCGCCATTCTGCCGTAACATTTTCATTTAAAACTGTAATAGGGTGCAGGATTCTTTGTCTAACCCCTAGGGTTGTAAAACCTGTACCCTCCACTTTATTTCTCATATTTTCTTTTTGTGTACATGTAATCAATTATGTGGAAATAAACAGCCGTCAACCGTCTATAAACTGTGATATAAACACGCCGGCAGTTGTAGAGCACGAGGTACGAGCTGAGCTGAGCATGAGCTGATCCAGCTGCCGGTCCATTATTAAACCACTTGTACAACCATGCGCAGTACGAACGAGCTGACCCTGGTAGAAGGCCTAGCGTCACTCTATCTGACATTTTGTGCTTTGTTTAGTGACCAGCCGGTCCATTATTAAACCACTTGTACAACCATGCGCAGTATGCACGAGCTGCCCCTGGTAGAAGGCCTAGCGTCACTCTATCTGACATTTTGTTCTTTGTTTAGTGACCAGCCGGTCCATTATTAAACCACTTGTACAACCATGCGCAGTATGCACGAGCGTTACATGGAAGTGAGCCTGAGCTTTGGCTGCCAGGTCACATCTCTTGACACCGTATTTCCTCAATTAGGTGCCCCCTCCAGAATACGGATTTTGAAAAAAGCACCTCTCCCCCGTAAACTTACCACCCTGTCCGCTTGGAATCAGTAAAAGAGAATGTATGAGTTAAAGAACTGAATGACGAGTACATACAGCCAGTCAGCCTGCAAAATCCTTACCGTTATCGATATTTCTTTCACATAATGCCTTCGAAATTAAAATTGTGCCCACAATTATTGCGCCAATGGGTGATACCGCATATAATCCAATTTGGCGACCATGCTCGAACTGACAGACGCTTGTAATTTATAAACTGGTGTAACTTGGGGATATGATGTTTACCAATAAACACGTTCGTTAGAACAAAGGCATGTTGCAGTCTCAAATATCAAGGCACTGACTGCCATGCCCATTGACTCATTATAACAGCCAAGATTCTCTTCTACAGAGAGTTTGAAACCGAACGTAGGCGAGTTGTGTGCGAGTTGCAGCTTGTAATTAGTGAGCAGCGAACTTACATCGACATGAGTCAGGATGAGGCCTACGAACGTGGTCATCACAATCACAAAGTCGAAACAGTTCCAGTAATCCTTGAAATAATTCTGTTGAGGTAACAATATCAATATATATGTTACTCAGTTAATATTGTATTATATTGGAAAAGCACAAAACGGTCTAACCCTACCTAGCTCGGGCTTGTTTGGCTTGTCATTGCCCGGGGGAGGGCACATTGTGTCCCCCTCTTTAACTTTCTTATTATGGAACCTAACAAAACTGCGTAGACTAACCAATTGAGATGTATGAAACTTAAATTTAATTAGCAGTTGCGGGCATGACGTCATGTGGCGTCACAATTCTGCCATCTTGGATTTTTTGCTGACGTTCGAAAATGCTTTCAAAGTTGCTCGAGTTGATTCAAATGCACTGCTATGGCGATCATTTTCGTTTTAATGCAAAATCGACAGAAATCCTATTTATTTAAAAAACTTCGTAATTTTTTTACTTGAACTGTCACTCAAAACTTGGTTGCCATGGAAACTGCACGAGGCCTTGAGAAGTGTTTGATACTCCAAAGTGTCTGCATATAAATTTTAGGAAAAGTCAGAAAGTTTCATAGTGATAGCTAAAGGCTTATTGAAATTATAAAATAATTCCTCCGGTCTGATCGGGTTAAACATACGTTCGGAGTCACGGAATCTTCCTCAGTTAAAAAGGCCTGCGACGTGAAGAAATTGGTTGTTGCTAAGGAGTTATAATAATAAGGGAAGATTGACAGTTATTCGCTGTCAAACGTCCTTTATCATTATAGTTCCCATAGCAACAATCGATTTCTTCACGTCGCGAGTCCCTCAACTATCACTGGGGAAGAGTCTGTGACTTTTTTTCAATACAACGGCCGTTGCTAAACAATTATTCCGATAAAGCGCAACACAGAAAAACTTTTAGATTTCAATATAAATATGTGTAGCCTAAATTATTACTAACATATCCCAGGTGAACGGCACTCAACTAAGCGGCTACTGCAAAATAGGGTAATTTCAAGAAATTCAAAGATGTTGATCATTTATGCCAAGTTTTGTATTTGCATAACGAATTAACCAAATTACATTAATGATGCATTTAATGATGTGAAGGAAAGTCCAGTAATTGGATAATATCTCTGAATAGAAATTATGAAGACAAACCATTTTTTCCCGGGTATCTGCTAAGCTAACGAATACTTAAATTTTTGACGCACCAATCTGAACTTAGAGTTTGTTGAATCGAGTGTAACATAAATAAAATCAGTCGCCAGAAAAAATCCGAATTTGACACAGAATAACAAAAATTGAGTGCTGCACAACACTATCTATAGGCGACGATAGGATAAATAATGATTAACGATATTACAGTACATTAAATTCAGCAGTACATTCAGCCGAGGCGGCTGGGAAATGGCGCGCATCGCAAGGTTTTGGCGCCAAAATGCGGTGCAGGCGCGCATGTACGTGTTGTCTTGTAATGTCTTGTCGTTACTCTGAAGTGTGATTGGCTAAGAAACAATAGTGTTATTCTGTTATTTTGTTATTATTATGTGATTAATGACCAATGGAATCACAAAAACAAGACATAACTTTTTTGACACTCATGTGAAATCCGCTCTATGGCCAGAAATTGCTTCACTCGAGGTTTAATATTTTGGAATAGGAAGGACACATCGCAAAAAGTGAGATACTTCAAACTACAATATTCTGTAATTATGGCAATTTTGATTTCTGAACCTCTAGTGGCCAATTCAAGTTTGATAATTCTTAATCCATTTCCTCTCAAATTTATTCCATCTCGTACTTTCGCTCAAAATTATTTGTACTATTTAGCTTTTTAAACTCACTTTTTCATCGAATTTAGTTACAACTTAGGGAGCACGTCAAAACACATGCCTTCTGGAGGGACCCATTTGGGGGTAGAATCTGCCACCCTCTGTCAGCACTGGAGGTAAAACTCAATTTTTAAAATTCTTGTTTTTGAATATCTCTGAAACTAAAAGAACAAATCTGTACTTAAATTGCCCCTAGGTCCCCCCCAATGGAAATAGGTTGTAAAAATGAGGGGGGGGGGGTACCATGCGCTGACAGCTGTCTGGTGAAAAAGAGGGGTCCCTACATATCTGGACCTGCTCTCTCATTCGGCAATGTTTCACAAACATGAGAGGATGCTACAAGTCAGTCGTTTGACCTCACACTGCCCCCGTAATCCTAGCATAATTATAACAACTTGTACCTCTGAGTAAGGTATTATAAATCACTTATTACCTGTTTGAACGCAATTAGTTTCAAAATCGCTTCCAAGAGGAACAAGACCGTGAAAATTGTGTTGAGGTTGTTGAGAACACGTTCCACGTCTTCAGCACCGTCTCCATCAAACTGTCACGGTACAAAATAACCCAGTTTAGTATACCAGCTTTAACTATTCAAAACTGGCTGACACGACACGGCACGACACGACACGACACGACACAACATAACACAAACACAACACAATAGAACACAACACAACACAACACCACGCCACGCAACGCCACGCAACGCAACACAACACAAGAATAGACCAGACCAAGCCAGATCAAACAAAACAAGACAAAACTAAACTAAAAAACAAAACTTATATCGTGTAGTGTATATTATATTATTTGACTAGCAGGAACTAAACAATATTGTATCTTAGGCCCGCTTCAAACAGCGTATCGTTAATTATGCGCCGAACCTATATACCATTGGGTTCGACGTTGGTTCAACTGTGGTATGACTGTTGATTCCAGCCGCGTATCTATACATTGTACCACGCACTTGTCGGCTAATGCTGGTGTTGTGGTCTGTTTACTGAGGGACTACTCAACGTTTCACACAGTAATTGTTGTGAACCGCATTCAGCGGTCTGGCTAAGCCTCTCAGCTTCTGAAATCCTGCGGGGAGTACCTGTATATGTCTGTATATGTCTGTATCTGTATCCGTACCTAATTCAAAATGCCGTATCTATGATCTAGACGTCGAACTTTTTTACGTATTAGGTTCGACACACTAAAAATACCCCGTGCTCGTTCTCAACCGAATACTAAGTTATCGATCATTTCTCTAATACAAAAGTTACTACTCACCGACAACATGAGAACAATTGCGTTTAAAGCGATGAGCGTCATGATAAAGATCTCAAAAGGTTTGGAATCTACGATGACCCACACTTTGTAAAAGATTGTTTTCTTGTCCTGTGGCATGTACCTCTGTCTCGGTTTTGCATTCATCGCAAACTGGATGCAGTCCCGCTGTTAAAGCAAAGTAATTCAGTCTTTGTTAGCTCTTCCGACGGGCTTTCCATTTAGCATGGCAAACTGATCAACAGCTTAGAAATTTAGGAAGTTTCTACTCATTTAAAATAAATAGTGTTTCTACTCGGTTAAACCCTCTGGAAACAAAAACAAACGGAATAGCCTCGTTTTGCAATATCTGATTTTGTTTGCGAGCCGGTGGACTTGTGGCCGAAAATGTCGCGAATTATTAGAGTAGTCGAGCTTTTTCGCCCAATTACAAGACTGCTAGTGACGCAGGCTATGAAATTGTGAGGTATTTAATGCAGAAATGGAGCCTAATTTCGTGCAAATATAACAGCATATTCTGTTGTGATAAACGGAAAAGTGGAATAGCTTTAGGATTTCTCCCTTCGTTCCAATAAATTTCCGCACCAAAATCCTCTTTTCCAACCAGTCCAACCTGAAAAATAGAGAAACGGAAAGCAACCGACCAAGGATTACCCAGGTATCTATGATTATTTCTTGGAAGCAAATTTCATGGGCTAGAGCCCAGCGTATGACGGATAAGGCCGGCGTTGAGACCCTTTCCTCTTCTACTTTACAGGTTTAAGAAGTAAAAATTTCTATTCTGATTCGAGACAACGAAAATTGATACACCGCGTCGCTGTTCATGTCTTACTACAAACTTTCAGTTTGTGTCCATAAAGTAGTAAGTAGAACCTGTCTTGACTAGAGACATTTATACCGCGTAAAAACCCAAGTAATGTAAAGAAGTGCACGCGAAGCTATACAACCAATGACTGATAAACGTACCTGATTTCTATCCAGTTCACAGCCGACAATTTCTTTTTCTCCTTGCTCTTGAAACGTAACGATGATCAGAGCAACGAAAATGTTGAGGAAGAAGAAATTGAAGACTACAACGAAACATACGTAGTACAGCGCCATGTGGATCTGGTTGTTGCGGCGGGGACCGTAGTTTTCTTGCGTGGCGTCTATCGTGTGGTGCATGGCTCTAATAAGGATACAAATCACCAAATGGCATCTAAATGGCGGACACTGTGAAAACTGACTGATTACAATAAATTAATTCCAATTCGGATTCACTCCGGGTTGAATTAATGCACTGGTCAAAATAACAATTTTAGAATTTAGTCGGATTCTGACCCGATAGGTATTTGATTATGATTAATAAGTCATATTTAAACGTCGTGCTACTACTGTGTCGAATTCAGTTACATCAAAGGCAGCGCGCTAACAGAGCTCAACAAATCATTTTGTTTCGGTATAGTTCGACACGACAGTAGCGCGACATTTACAGCTAGACTAAATTTGATCAATTAGACATTAATTGTACTCTCAGAATGAATGAGACAAAAATTAAATTTAGTTGCTTCAGCCAGTCAGTGTTTATCAGTAGTATACCGTGGACTCTTAGAAAGGAAGTAAAATATTATTATCAAACAAAAAGTGAATCAGTATTATTCATGAGCTGCAAATCCACGTCTGGCTGTTTTCTTCATATCTGCATCATTTTAGCCGCTTATTAATCGTTGTGTTATTTCAAGTAACCAGTACTCAAACTTAGCATTGTTGTTCATACAAAATGGCCCAAATAGTTTTGCCAAAATGTCAAAACATTACATTCCTCATAAAACTTGAAAAATGTATGACAAAACAAAACAAAATACTTAAGTATCTTTACTTCTGTTTGTACATCCCTTATAAAATGGCTTTGGAGAATTTAGCAATCATCCAAGGACATTTGCTCTTTATAAATAATTACTTATTCTTACAACCAAACTGCTTGTTTTTATTGATATTTTAAGAAGAATCAGCTGTTGATGAATCATAATTGGCTAGAATAATAAGTTGAATGCAACTCACTCGGGCCAACCCTCGCCGGTAGAAGATGAGAAGAGCGTCAGCAGCGCCTGGCCCACGTTATCGAACTTGAACAGATGACTTTTCCATTCTCTCTGTTTGATCTGCGACCAAATTATAACCAATTCAACATTCAACCGTATTATTGCATCTTATTATGTTATTTAAGTTAAAACAGCTAGATAGACTTCTTTAATATAGTACTACCATAAAGTTCCCAAATAAACCCCCTCCCGAAAACAAGCCAGGGAATTTCGGACGCAAAATACCTCTGAAAATAAACCACTGTCGCCGAATATAACCACATGCGCTTATATTTATATATTTACTTACTTAGGTACTTCGCTTTTGCTCTCTCAATATCACAAAAAATAATTACAAATAATAAGTAATTAAAAATGTTTATAAATATTTCAAATAACTCAGTTCAGCGGACTGTCAGTTTAGAGCACATCAGTCTGCGCCTGCGTAGGTGGGTTGGCACTTGCATAGAACTTATAGCAGGCAATGCAGCTGCTTTGAAACTAGTATAGAGTTAGAGGAGACTGCCTCGTGTGGCAGTAAGTAGTACATTGGTTTGCAGTTGTTGGTGGGTGAATTGGTGGCCTTTTGATGGTCTAGTGGCAAGTAGGATGCAATCAGGGAGAGTCGTATTTACCAGACCATGGAGGAACTTGTACAATAAATAGTAGTGACTGACTGAAGCCGTCTCTGTTCTAGTGTGGCCCAGCCTAACGAGCTAGCGAGTTGAGATGAGCTGGCAGTGGAGTTATAGTTGTTGCAGACGAATATAGGTAAGACAAGAAACCGCCTCTAATGATATGCCACCGAATATACCCCCTGCCCCCGAAATAATCCCAAGAAAAAAGAACCTTACCACAAAGTTCGTTAAATCTACACCTCCGTTGATGTTTGTTGTATATTTGAAGAAATCACCCCTAAAATTGAAAGAACATTAAATTAAAGACGCTATCAATGTTACTGTAAACTGTAATGATGTGAATTTGAACATATCTACCATTTGGCGACAAAAAGCCCTGCTTTTAAGTTTCATTTTCTGTCTTTTAAAAACTGTGGAAATCCGTTACATTACGCATCTGCTGACGCCAAAATCTGACGTCATGGGACATCAGTGAGAAATTGAAAATCATATTTTCGTTGCAAAGTTTCTTAGAAACAAATTACAGTCAATTTTCTTCTCCTTCCACGTTTGTGCAATTCCTCATTATCGTTTAGACTAAGTGACCTTATGCATGACGTCATCAACACAAAAGATTACCTCGAATACATTTCAAGTATCACGTTGTTCTCCTCGTGGCGACAGTTGGTCGCTGTGAATTTTCCTTTATTATATCAATTCACTTCGCAAAAGCCTATTACTTGACGTCGCAGGTTCTCATAACGAGTAGGCTGTAGAGGTTGTCGCCGTCAAGGTTGTTTTGCCCCTAGCCCTCTGTTAATTAAAACGTCAGCTGAAAACTTTAACCGTCACGGAAAACAAACATGCAATATCAACTCTTAGTAAAAGTTGATCAGTCTCAGTATCTGTCTTATATAACTTGAAATTCATCCACGAGGCTTACAACATTTCAGCTTTGAGATAAGCTTTGAGAAAACATTCAGCATTATCCAATTTGGTACCTTTTTAAGCATTTGCTGATTTTCTCATTTAATTTAATAATTGTTGGCTTTTGTAGTCAAAGTCTATGTACTTACTTGCAATCAAACTCAGTCATCTTGGACGGGTCTGTGCAGAAGAAGAATTTGCCCTGCAATAAAACAGCAGCTTTTCAACTTTAAATTACAGTACATTACTCAAACTCGTATAAAAATCCGCGAACGTCGCCCATTTTATTAATGACGGGAATGTCTCCAAAATTGGTGAATCACGAAGCTGTTTCTTGTGAATTAAGGATATGATTCTAGTTTGTTCACACAAAGATCTCCTTTTTCCTAATTTTTCAAGACCAATTTTGATTTTCCAGAATTTCCAGGCCTGGAGTTGAAATTTTGAAATTCCGTGACTTTCCAGGATTTCCAGGACCGGCACCCGTACGAATCCTGTCCTTTGTGTTCTAAAGAGAGCATAACTTATTAACTTTGTCGAGACACATCTCAATATTGGGAAAATGAAGCGGAACGGTTATCAGTTCTCCTTATAAAGTTTTATACATTTACTATCAGTAGAGCGAAAGCGGTTGTTTCACGGTATGATAAGGTAATCTCTTACCAAGTTACATGCTAAAATAACGATTATTCAATTTATTATAAAAAATACATTTTCCTCAAATGTGATTGGTTCATAACCACTCTATCATTCATTAATTTGTCTGCGAATTCATTAATCGGACACTATCCAATAACAAATCCTGTTATCGGACACTTTTAATCGAATAATTGAATAAACCAAACACAACCTGCGTTCTTAGTTACTAATCAATCAACAGCCAGATAATAATCACTATGAATAACAAAAACTTACCACTTTCGCTTTATTTTTCTTTCTTTGGAAATTGTAATTTTATAATAAATTGGTAATAGGAATTCGTGTCGTCCAATTCTGTCTGTAATCATACTCGTGATAAACAAATTGGACTCGCCGTGCGCGCTGGTCCAATTTTGTTATCACTAATATGACACCCTATTACCATTACATGTGAGAAGTTCCAACATATTTCTCCGTACACAAATGTACGGATGGCCAATTTTAGAAAGCGATTAAAATGAGTGTAGGACCGGAACTCCCACAAATTACTAAATTAAAATGGCTTGAACTGTAATGAACCTTGAGATACACATTTAATTAGTCAAATGTTTTATAATTGGATACAGATATTACGTTTGAACATACTTTTTGGTATAGGCAACGTTTATAATGCTGCGGGTCGAAATCAGACACTCATTTTCGTACCAAAATGAACTCTTACCTGCTCTACATGATACCGATACAAGCTGTGATAAGATTTCGTTCCAAAATTACAATTTCGATCTCGTACAGGTACCGGGATAAGCTCGATCCGGTATGAATCGCATCAGTACGAGATTTTGAGAAGTATCGTGTACATGAATATATTGACTCAGAGTGGGACCAGCTGTACCAGAATTATGAAGCCCGTTTGGATATCGGGCAGTCTAGATCGGAAAATTCTGTGCCATAAAAAAATTCTGGTCACAGACGGTCTCCTAACCATTTTGCTTATTTTCTGGAAGATCTGTAAGCAGTTAGAAATTGACAGTTTATAAAATGAAAGAGATAATTCTACGTATCTTGTATGAGGAACGTACCTTGAAAAGCTGAACACCAATGACAGCAAAAATGAAATAGAAGAGAAGAGTGATGAGTAGAATGTTGCGGACGTTCTTCACCGAGTACATCATACACTCGAACACGGTCTGCAGAAACCAAGTGATAACATGCTAAGATTCATGACAACTTTCGACGAGTTAATATTAGTTCTCCTCATCTGCCTTGTATTGCTTTGAATAATTTATTGCCTTTGACCCACTCGGAGGTAGTAGACGGAGAGCCTTAACAGGTTTCTCAACCCAATTGACAAAGGTCTCCGAGGGCCTACGGTATAATACAACATTATTATGAAATATGGTAATTATCTACACTTTCGCAAAGATTACACTCCCTAGTAATGTTCCCCTTGAAACTGATGGTGCCAAACATAGAATGAGAGATGGGACTTCCCTGCTAACGTTCCCCTTGAAACTGATGGTACCAAATATAGTTTGAGAGATCGGCTCCCCTAGTAATGTTCCCCTTCAAACTGATGTACCAAATATAGTATTTGAGATAGACTCCCCTAGTAATGTTCCACTTCTAACTGATGTTACCAAACATAGTATGAGAGATGGGACTCTCTTGATAAGGTTTCCCTTTTCAAACTGATGGTATCAAATATATAGACATCTTTCGCCGATAAAAGTTTGTTAAAATGTTGGTAATTATGTGATAAAATTTATAAAAGTACAAACG
>JANVCK010136647.1:0-19288 GCA_026546655.1 Epizoanthus illoricatus
CATAGTGTATGTGTGCCTGGCCAATGAACAGGGTATATAGTGCACTTACCACTGATACTTCATAGTGTATGTGTGCCAGGCCAATGAACACGGTATATAGTGCACTTACCACTGATACTTCATAGTGTATGTGTGCCAGGACAATAAACATGGTATACAGTGCACTTACCACTGATACACCATAGTGTATGTGTGCCAGGCCAATGAACAGGGTATATAGTGCCAGGATGTAAAACTCTGTTGCCAAGCCAACCGGTACAAGATATAAAACACAAATAACTGCTACCACTGGATAAAGGAATCCATTGAAACGCTCACATACTTGCTCACTCATTGTGGCTACTATTAACCGACACTGAAAATTAACAAACGCAAATGTTAATAATTTCTGCTAAATACTTCTTGGTATTTTCCCTAAGATTAAAGTGCTAATATCTCTTTGTTCATAGATTACCATTTTAAGATATAGAAAAGAATATAATCCTTAATTACCAATGAAACAGAAAAATATGATGGACTAAAATTACCAGCTTGGTACATATGTATGTCTCGCTTCCTCTCAGGAGGAATTTTCAATTGGAAAACATGATCACCAGTCTTCTCTCAATTTATTATTTAACATCACAGTTTTTAATTACTTTGAAGAAATTTTCAAAAAATAAAAGAATTAAAAGATACAGGAAGTGTGTTTCTCACTTGGATTCTAAGTTCTGTAAAAAAGCCATAAAACTACTCTACACAACAGTTAATCTCAGTAAAAATGTCTTTATATGAAATACAAAATTTAGTTTTGAAGAACCTACATGTACAATGTACATGTACATGTACATGTACATGTACATGAACATGTCAGGGATTGTCCATTAATTTTCATCATTTTCACGAGTGTACAAAACATAGTCTTTTTCTGGACCCCCCCACCCCCCAAAAAAGCGTACAAACTGAAAAGGACAAAAATGTTTATTTCGCTCCTGGTTATTATCGTCATTTGTTATTATTTTGAAAACCGAACATGTTTCTTTAACTCCCTCCCTCCAAAGTATGTTTTGTACGCTTGTGAGAATGATGAAAATAATAGACGACCCCTAAATTCATATTATAACAATGTCAGCGATGGTTCAATTTCTCACTGTCACCACCATCAAAGCAGAATAATGAATGTAAACATTTTTACACTCATTACTCTGCTTTGCTAGTGACAAAACTTATCTGTAAGATATGAAAATGTCACTAATATTTTTGTAATTATTAGTTAATTGATGTCACAGTATTTACAATGATGGGCTATTATTATTATTCTTTGTACGTCACTTTGAATGCAATTAGCAATTAGAAATCAAAAGTACTGCAACATGTTTCTCACGTCACTAGCATGCTTGTAATGTAGTTCTGCCAAAAGACTACCAATAAATTTATTGAAGAGATGCTGAAGGTGCCATTGACATGCCTGCTACATGCTTGTGGCATCAAGTTATGTTACTTCAACTTCACAGGCATGTTGGCAGTTCTTTCAGTATCCTGGCTTGAAATAAGCACCCCCTCTAGAATATGAAATTTGAGATAAGTGCTTCCCCTCTCTGCTAGGTAATAAAATAGAGAATGCATGAGTTAAAGCACTCTGAAAGAAACACAACACGTTCACACTAAAGGACTCTGTACAGCAAGCCAGGCTGTAGAACCCTTAATATTGTAAAATTAATCGTTCTAAATTAGACATGATGCCATGATGAAAATTGAGTCAAAATCTCACCCCTCCCCCTGAATAAGTGCCCTCTTTTCACATAAAATTTTAAAAAATTGCCCAAGGTGCTTATTTGAGGAAATACGGTAATAAGGAAATAGGCTCTGACAATACATTATCAAACTACAAGCACAAAGCACCAACTCACATTGATATTTGAAAAGGCAATTCCTACTGCAACACAGAACAATCTTGGCTGGTTCTCATATATATTACTGGGTGAGATAAACGACCAAGTTGCAAATAGCATGAACATTAAAAACAGCGACACTAAAGGCATTAGTCCTTCCAATGGGCTGATAGGTCGGGCGGAGTTGGTCACATGTGCCCTGAAACAACAAAAACAACCTTCAGCAAACAAATAATTAGAAATGAAAGTTAATACATGTAACATGATTACACATCTACTGGGCAAATTACACAAGGCAACGTTCTGTATCAAAAGCCTATATAGTTTGGCTTATTAGAGCTGGCACTTAATTCCGGTTTCTGTAGCATGAAGTGACCAGGGGTATTACCACTCCCCCTGGATGGGATGCTAGTCTATCTCAAGGTTACCACCCAGCATTTTGTCAGGTTTGACACCCAGCAATTTGCCAGGTACCCATTTGTACACCTGGGTGAAGAGAAGTTGTACATATTACAATTTTTCTGTGGCATGCCATTCTGCCCCCCTTCCTGCCCTCTCCCACTAATTGTGGTGTATTCAGAAGGGCTTACATGTATCATAACCATAGCTAGCAGAAGTTCAGAATGTTGAATGACCAACAACATCTATTGATAGTACACAAATTATTAACTGATTTGATCAATCAAACATGCATATAAAAAATTAATAATATATTAAACAATATGTGCAGAGTGTTACTGTTAAAATATGAGCACAAGACTGAGATTCTTAAAATAGACACTGACATTGAAACTCTCAAGATATGGACTCAGTTAATAAAATCCAAGATGTAGCCCTGGCTAAAAAGTCCATTTCGGGGGTTATTTCCAGGAGCCATGGTAGACCTTCCAGCCGCTGAGATCACTAGAGGTGGACACAATCACACATGGTCGAGCATGTTCCCATGCAATCATGTCATACCGTGTTCAGACCAGACATGAAACATGGTTGTAACAAACAAGTTCAGCATAAAGAACTTTGAAACATCATGTGTTGCTGCATTTTCACGGGTTTGCAGAATATTTAACTAATGAAATATAGACAAAGCAAGTACCTAATTCAAGTCTTGAGTCTGTCTGGACAGTTTAAATATCGAAATGGTTTTGAAACACGATTAGCATAAACATGTGCAGAGACCAGTCTGAACGTGACTGTAATACTGACAACACACATCCAAACACAATTGTACACAGTCAATTACAAAACTGCAACAGTCAACACTGTCAAACACAAAATTCTCATCTGCTCCGGGCATTGCTGGCCTGGTTGGTGAAATAGAAGCTATTATATTTGTTTGCAGAAGCATGTTTCTGACTATTTAGTGAAGATCAACATGTATGAGCACTTACTTGTAAACATTGTAGGCAGACACTGGAAATGTAAAAAAGGCAGATGAACCTGGCAAACATAAGCATTCATTAACTGACTACACCTACAGTTGTAACTAATAAAGTTTACTGGGTTTCCATTGATAGGCAATATGTTAATTTAATTTAGTGTCTGTAGGCTGGCTAATTGATAGGTGCATTACCTAGTGTGTCGGATAACAATTAACTTTGTAATATTGTTCAAGTAGTATGTGCATAATTTGTGATTGGTCAAACAAACCAATTGATATTCTTTGTTTCAATTGATATTATTTGTTTCCAGAAGCAAATACTCATGTCCCATAGATGGAGAGTTTTTCGCTCCAAATTAGCATTCATATTTACAATATAACAAAATCATCGTTGACTGGTAATCTCAGTGGAACACAAGTTTTTGCTTACCCTCGGGAAGAAATGTTTCCCTCAGCCTTGGGTAACATTAGTTCTCTCCGGTGCGCAAGAACTTGAACCTCCTGATATCTTGAACCTTTTCCCATTTCCCTTGATGGTTCAAGTTATCAGGAATCAACTATATTCCATGTAAGGATAGCAGGTGTCTGTCAGGATTTGAAGAGAAGGGGCAGTGACTGGGTCTTGGGAGTCTACATGTTTGTGCATGCAGCTATATCAATTTGAATGTTGGGATTGGATATTGCATTATGGTGGAGATATGTGTACAATACAAATGTACAATGTAAGAAAACAACTGTGGACAATCCTCACGGAATATTTAAATTCCTATCAATAATTAACAGTTATTTCACAAACATGCATTGGATATGAGATGATTGATAGCCAAAGAGGTGTGCTACAATCATCTCCAACAAGTGTGAATGGAATAATACCAGTAGTTGTTCTATTAAATACCAACTGAAGAACATTTTTACTATTAAAATTACTTTAACTATTTCTCTTTTTATTTTGTGTAAACCAAGTGAAATTTAGTTTCAACCAAGTAGAATTTAGAGTTTAATGTGTTTTCAGAAACAGCTGAATGGAACCAATCAAAATGCTAGAATTTAAATAACCAGAGGTTTGTATTAATAACATTAATGACGTTATAAATACATGTACCTATGCTTGTGTTTTTAACTTTATTTTCATACAGTTTAATACATGTAACATATGTTTACTAGAAAAAGTACATGTATGCTAGAAAATATGTATAAAGCCTTTATTTTTTTATTCTAAGTATTAATTAAATCAGGTTTAATTAATACATTTAGGGGTATCAAATGGTCTTTGATGCAAGCATTTGCAAGCATGCAAGTATTTTGCATTATTTTTGTGAGCATCTGCAGGCAAGCACTGATTTATGAAAATTAGTGAATATCAGCTAGTGAATACCCTTCAAAAGTTTGTGAGCAATTCAAGCAGGGGTCAAATTTTGCAAGCCAAATTTTGAGAGCACTTAGGAATTTTAGAGGACCATTTTATCCCCTACATTTCAACTGTGACTAGCTATTATGACAAGATACATGATGGTGGTCTTGCAAATGATACATTGTGTAAAAGCTTGTGCACAGAAAAGAAGTTAACAATTATAATATACATTTATGATTATAATGAAAATGGTAAATTTAAATATATTAAATATACATAACACAAATTAATATTATGCAATACAGAACATACATGTAGTTAATGCTTGTTACATAATTTATGGCCAGATATCATAATTGTGTTGTTTGTTTCATAACATAATTTAAATGTGTTTTATTTTTGTTATTGAGTTACGCAATGCATATTTTCACTTACAAATAGATACATAAAGTATTGTTCTTTGAAGGTGAAATGGTGAGCTGGTAGGTGGAATGGTGCCTAATGAAAAAAAGAGCAATTAGTGAAGACCGAGGTACAATAATTCATTCCATGGTTAGCAGCTGTGTTAGGACAAATTAATGAGCATTTATGAAACTCAACAAACATATTAACCAAGTACATTAATTTAAATAAAACTTTCTGTCATTTAAAGTAACAAAAGAAACGTGAAACTGATTTCAAGTTTACTATGATTTCCATACAAGACATTAAAAAGTTTGAATTTTAATTCTCAAACTCATTAATAATTCATCTAGCTAACACAAATTAAGAAAAATTAATTCTGTGACATGTTTGGAAAAATGATTAAAAACTGAACGGTTTTCCATATGTCAATTATTCTCCATCAATACTTAAATTGTCTGAAATCTCATACATGTACAGTATATCAAACACTCCAACCTGTGCTTAATCAGTTCTGTTCTTGTGGTATGATACTGTATGTGATGAACACTCCTCGTGTTCATTATATATGAAGATCCTGGGTCGAAATACTTGCTTTGCCGATTATCACTTTTCATTTTGTCGATATTCGATGATATGAACAGTAATAATAGGCGAAACAAGTATTTCAATCCAGGATCTTCACTTCATTTTGTTTCGTCAAATATCAAACATGTAAGCCCTTCAGATGACTATAACTACTTATTACAAATTAAATATCATGTCAAGTACATGTACACACTTAGTAACATTTGTGAAGATTAATTACATTTATAATGCAGACATAACTATTATTTCTGCTGCAGTTTATGATTCTTCAAAATTTAATGTGCATTACTTTTGTATATGTAAATGTTTTTGTTTACAACTTAATTGTTGTTTACCATACTTTATTCTTGTTATGCATTATAAACAACTTTATTTTGTGTCAGTATTAGAAACATTATCAGAAAAAAGTCATATCATAATCATGATGATATTTGAAAAATTGTACAAATTAAAGTTACATGTAGCTCCTAGTATCTATGGACATACATGCAAATGCTAGTTTGATGGTTCTTAATATGTAGAATTTGATTCTAGGTGTTCAATGAGGTTATGAACAGAATCATTAGACCCAGGCAGGAAAACTGCTGAGCTGTCAATTTATTTTACCATACTCTAATGAAACAAGTCAGGAAAATAAACATTTGGGGCAGAAGGAAACTGGACACATGGTTTATGATGGTTTGTTGGTTGTGGTTTTAAAACATTTTTTTTTCTAGGCACTAAAAGTGGTTGCCAACAGAAGTTAGTTCAAGAAGATGCATAAAAATTATGTTTGTAAGGCTGGCTTGAGAAGACAAAAGTCGGTTAGATGCACCTCTAACAGTAGAACTTAGCTGCAAAAGGTTAGGCAGCTACATGCAGATTAGCTGTGCTATTTCTGAGCAATTTTCTACATCAAATGCTAATTGTAAACATGTTAGTTGCACAGTGGTGGTATGTTGGTGGCACATCGGCAGAAGCATGGCCAACACATGGCCAACACAAGGCTGACACACAGCAGATGCACAGCCATCATACCTACCAGAATATAATATTATTATGTTGTGTATTTGTTACCTTTACCCTGTCAAATAACGATAATGGAGCTTGTTGTAAGTTAGTTGTATATTGTATAAAATAGGGAGTCATAAATTTTAAGGACTTGTTGAGGACTTGTTAATTATTAATAAGTTATCAATGGTATTTCATTAGGCAATTTTTAACGGAATCTCGCACCCAATTTGCAAAATTCTTATTCCCAAAAATCTTGCATTATTTTATTAAGAAATAAATGCCAGTCTCTTGACAGACATCAGGAAAATAAATTTTAAGGACATAATTTTCATGAACTTGGGATGATTTTTTTTGAGGACCCATCTGCTCTAACTGTGCAATGAAACAGAAGACAGGGTTTCCACTATCAACTGAACTTCAAATTCTCAGACTTTCAAGGACCTTTCTAATAAATTCAAGGACTGATAGCATGTCTCTGGATGCATTGCATACACTCATAGAGTACAGAGGAATTTGGTATTTTGATGAGATGTTAAATAGTGCAATTTCAGAACAAAAGAATGGTAAGTTTATTTACTAAGTCTATACAGTTTCTGGAAGCAGTTGACAGAAAATTCAAGGACTTTCAAGCACCTCTGTACATGCAAATTTGCAAGTACTTTCCAGTCCTGCATTTTGGAACCCTGTGCAATACCATGCATCTACATAGAGTGTGTCACTAGGATATCCAATTTTTAAATAATTTTTGTCATACGTTTGGCCCTTTAGGTGGCCCTCCACAACCCAACTGAGGCATGTAGAATGTATACACACTCATTACATGTACACCCCCACGTTACAGATACAAATAGTGTATACAAGTTTTATTAATAGTTTAATACACAAATTAATTTAAAGTTTCCATTAAAATAATGCACTTACTATACATTCCCCATCGGAACACTTGTGAAATTGAGAAATTCTCAAATAACTCTACTTTCAACATGTCATGTCCAAAAAAACACATTAGAAGATATAGCCCAGCAATCAGCTGCAGTATGGAAACAACAGTCACCAGATTAGTAACAGCAAAGTTAAATTCTAGCACTAAAACTGGGTTGATCTACCTTAATGGTCCAGTCATATTATTTTCACGAAATGTACTGGGTCAAGTAAAATTGACCAAATGGTCATGAAAATTTTGTCACCATTTACATGGGGTTTGAAATTTATTACTTGAAAACACATGGGCTCTTAAGTTTCAGAAATTTTAAAAAAGAAAAAATTTAAGGACTTTCAGGAAGACCCGTACAAACCCTGCGTGTTTTTGTCCCAGAATCAGAATGCTTAAAGATCAAGTATGACAAAGTATCAAAGTGCATATAAATAACTTAAATGTTATAGACATTTCAGTTTCAGAAAAAAAATTTAGTTTCAAAGTCTTACCAGTTGACTGGCATCGTAAGCCCAGGGTAGATATAACACTCCAGTGTTGTACTTCTCCCAATGTGCCAAGTAAAATCCTAACAACACCACATAGTGAAGGAAAAAGAACTCCCATGTTCTAACTGAGTGATCACCAAAACCAAACATTGAGAAGACGCCAAGCATTATTAACCAGGCTGCCATGCTGTCCAGTCCATGATCGAACAGTTCGCCAAGGGGAGTACTGAAAACCAAAAATGTGATATCAGTTTATGTACTTGTTGTCCCTTTGTATGAGGGTGAAAGTTAGGTTAACTGGCTAGCATATAAATCAGCCAAATTTTCTTACTGTAAACATATATTAAGGGTCATATTTTTAATGTATATGGCAAAAATCAGGCTGATAACAATAGCATAAATTTCCATTTAAGAGAAACAATGAACAACTGACTAAGGCAATTTTCTACTGACTACTGACTAATTAAAAGTGCTTTTTTCTTACTGTTTACTGACTAAGGTCACTTGGTATAATGTATGCCATTTTCTATTATCTATCTGTATCTATCTGTTTGGAAGGTACTTTCATCAGCAATGGTTTATTAAATGTTTCTCTCATTTTTCTCTGATTTTTAGAAAAGAATATATCTTTACTTAATATAATAGACTTTATTTAAAAATGATAAATTTATCAGGACAAATACAGTCTTATTAACAATTAACCATCTGAATAAATCAAAAGAGACACTAAAACTAAAAACCTGCTTTCAGTGAATGCTGTGTCAGTAAAATTTTATGTATTTATTCTACAAAGAGACTGCTCATTACAAAAATTACCAAGAAATTCTGCTTGCTGCATGTCTAAGGGTATACTGTTCCAAAGAACAACACCACTACATGTATGATTGAACCCTGTTTTTAAGATAGTTGGTGTAAGACTTTGGAAAATCCAACTTGTTAATGGAGCCTTTCAAAGAATAGATACATGCAGATTGAATACCATGATCACTACATTAAATTATACGAAAGTGAATAAGGGTGTACAATTTCCACTCAAGTCTTGTCCCATCACAACTTATGTGCCTACACAATGGCAACCAAATTGCTTTCTGGTTTTACTATGCTTATAATGGTACCACATGATCGCAGACAAAATTATAGTTATGGTTTTACAAATAATAGCCGAGGATTGCCATGCTGGAACCAGGCTTAATGACAGATGGACTTCAGCATAATATTCTTCTATTTTCCAAAGATTAGTGAAAGAAACAAACAAAAGGTCTTACAGTTTTGATGAAAATTTGGTGAGTGAGAACAATCAGATATGGTGATTATTTTGTGTATGTTGGTTGATGAAATCAGGTCTGTTATTTAAACTGCTGAATGATGGTCCGAACAGTTGTGCAACTGGTCTTCCTTTTTCAATATATCTATAGAAAATCAGGAATCTTAGTTGAGTTCGCAGTGAGTTTATATTCATATTCATACAAACATGCATGCATAAATACGACCTCAAAATGGAGTAGCAGGTATTTGACCCTAAATGTCCCAAATTTGTGAAACTTCACTAACCTGCTATTTGTACGCCTTGCCTGTTTACCATCACACCCATCTAATGTGTGTGCTGCAAACTGTGCAACTGCAAAGAACAGCCACCACCCACGAGGAATTGCATAGTTATGACCAATGACATCACTGCCCGCCAAATAGTGTGGGTCATAATAGGAAGTCACCAGACAGATTGACACCAGACAACACCATCCAGTAAACGTCAAGAGATTAGGTGCCAGCCATTTAGGAAAGAACTGCAACAAAACAGAACTGAATATAACATTCTGACTCATGGAATTCCAGTGGGAAGGAGGGGGGAAGGAGGGGGGAGTCTAAAAACAATGCCATCTGTCAGTGTGTATATATTTTTTCTGGAATAACGAATTTTTAAAAATTATTTTCCTTTATTCTTTTTCTTCTTCCCCTCTGATCCCCCCTCCCTCTCTCCCCTTTGCAAAGGCTATGATTGCTCTGGCCAGTTGCTCCTTGGAACAACTTGGGAACCACTGAACATGTGTAAACAATACTTGGATTAAAATCATTCTTGTACCCAGAGACCATGTTCTTTAACGCCTCTGGCTGGAATGAAGGCCTCTGGTTGCAATGACTTTTGAAGATCAAACAATACTTGTACTTGGGCATTGACCTTCCTCATACTTGTTAGATATGCCATGCACAGATCATTGTTATAAATTTTCAAAATAATCACAAAACACCAACATGTACTTGGCTGGGTGGAAAAGTATGTTTATTTTGGTCTTGGAATAGTACATAATGCACATGCATGAGAAACCGCTGTGGCCAGAGCTCTTGGTTTCAGCCATAAGCAATAAAGAACATCAGCTCTGAGTATGAGAATGGGACTAAAATGTAAAAAAGGTTTGGGTGGCTGTCAATTAAAACATTTGTATGCACTCAACTTTCTTCCCATAGTAACAATCTGTAAAGTCTAACGGGGGGGTGGGGGAGGTTAACCCTAGGGCAATAACCCATTTTTGCTCCATATGGGACCTACCCTTAATAAATGCTGTTGTAAAATATCCATTCCAAGTCATGACCTTTGAACAACAATGACAGTGATCTGTAAATGTTATGCAATCGTTTGATCGGAACATTTTTCACCTTTAATACTTTTCGTAACGAAAAGAGGTAGAAACTGACCAAAATAATTGCTGAACTGCAATCAGAAAATCCAAAAATGTTTACTTTGACCTATCCTTCGCAGTTTCGCAACACTGAACTGCGGACCAGTGACACCCGTTCTGACAGACAGCACAAATGATGCATCTCACCGTCCTGGGAATTAGAATCGAAATAAAAACTGGACAACATAACCTTCTGTGGCAACAGTTGGATTTTATTCTAGCTTTGAATACAGAGTTGCCCAGTTCGTCATGATTTGTTCTAAAATAAATATTTAGAACGGGAATAAATCCTTCTAGCTGACTGTATATTAAAATCAGCCACAAATAATCAATTCTAAACAATTGATGCACGAATCAAGGCGTCCTCGGATTACAATCCACTTGTATCATTTATAGTAATCCTCGAACTGTCGACTTACCTCAACTACATAGTTCCAGAATGGGTGTGTGATATAGTTGGAAACCGGCGAAGTGTCTACTGATTTGTACTGTGCCGGAAAAAAGTCAGGACATATTATATATTTGTCAGTACACAAATGCAAACGAATCAATGAAACATAGACGCGACGGATTTTATCTCACAAATTATACAACCTCGAAGTTACCTTGTACTTATCAAAGCCATTTAACTCATCATCAGAAAGATATCGTCCAAACATAGTGCCAAAACATCAAGTTTAGAAGCTTCGCCTTGGGGAATCTCCAGCTGTACTCAACACATCATGCGTTCAAAACTCCTACACTCCCACAAGTGCACATTTGCCGGGCGGGCAAAGAGCATTCTGGGACGGCACATGTGTATGGTGTGATCGCGAGGTCAAAATGCCACTTCCGGTCCCAGGCGAAGCGTCTTTTTCCCTTGTTCAGGATCCGTCCAAAGGTCCGAAACAAGACAACTATCAAGCGGCGAACAAACGCTGGCCATGAGAAATGGTTCTTGCAGCTTTCAGCCGCTCGCGTGCTTAGTATGAGGCCGTAATTAAATGCTGAAATACGCCTATTTTGGATCATTCGTGATTCGAGCGTGTTCGCGTCCTCGGAGACCTCAGGGCAAATCGTCGGGTCGACAGAATTTTCCCTCGCTCCAACGATTTGCCCCTGGGTCTCCTAGGATGGCGTGTTCGGTGTCAGTTTTCGTTTTCAGAAATCCCAGAAGGCAGATCAGAACCTTGACTGCAAAACAGCCCCTTCCTTCACCTGAATTCGAAAATCAGGCATTTTGCTCGCGGTCGTGAAGTGTTGGCTCGGTCCTGTTCTGGCCCCTTTTATCCGCGCTCTTCGCTGCGCTCCGGGGGACTAAGCCCCACGCGGGCTCAGTCCATATCTGTGTTTCTCGGTTAATACTTTTTCTGCCACCACTGATAATCTGGTGCAGCTAGGGGCGACTTTGGGCGAGTGAAATCCACATGGAAATGAAACAACCCCTGTTGTGATTGGTTGAGGGCGAGCATGCGCATGCCGTTCTTGCTGGACCCTTTTCTCCCGCGTGGGGCTCAGTCTCCCGGAGCGCAGCGAAGAGCGCGGATAAAAGAGGCCAGCACTGGACTAAGGTCTTATAACCCGGATTATACAGCATACAAGCGAGACTTACACTCAGAACGCGGCTTGCGGAAGCACAAACGGAAGCCTCGTTCCGAGTATATGCCTCGATTGTATGTTATTTATCTGAGTGGCCGACTATTCCGAATCTGTGTGTGGGGGTCTTCGAAAATAAAATTGCAGTTATATCAACTGGGTCATAACCAAGATCGAATACGGGGAGGTACAAATATGTAACAACCTAGAAAGGCGGCAGATTTTAGGATGGGGGGACGGGTCCAGGGGCATGCTTCCCCGGAAAAGTTTGAAATTTAAGTTGTCTGATACTGGTTTTCTTGTCATTGTTAAAACAACTTGAACTTGAAGGAAATTAGAGCACTGCCTAAACCAAAACCTGAACATATTATCCACTTGCAGTATTGAATAACTTCTGCCTTCGCTCTAAATTATGGTGACCGTTCCATTTTTAACTGCTCAATTTATTTATGACCCTCCCGTTCTGAAAGTCGAAAAAACTGACGCTCCCCTTTTTCCACCCCCCAAGCTAATTTATGGCCACTCCCTTAAATTGAGAATAACGCAGATGGATATTACAATCCCCCACCTTCGGAATTGTCTGGATCCGCCCAGGAGCTCTCGTTGTGATGTAGCTTGACGATGTTAGTCTGGGTGCAGCCGGCTGTGTCACATATCGGGTAATACCAGCAGTGTAGTCTGTCTGTAACGCAGGCTAAACGATGTACGTCGATTTATAAAGACATGTGCTCACTATATATCTGCTTTATTTAAGAATTGTTCATACTAGTTTGCTTCAAACCCCAAACATCGGAAGTTTGTCCCGTTAAGAATGCTATGTACAATGTTTACAAACGTGCTTTAATATAATATTCCAGTGTAACTGATGCAACTCGAAGTTATTATTCATTGATAGTTAAACTAAATTATACTCAACACGAGACAGCTTGAAAATCTACGTGATAGTGATACTCTGCGATTTTTCTCACTGTTTTAAAACTTAAGGCAACGTTTCAACAATCATTTCTATGATAAAATATTTGACGTAAATAGACTGTGTAACAGTTCACGTCTTGCAGCAAAATTAACTGAAGTTGGATTATAGTTTATAAGCACAATTTTGTTCCCTATTCGAAAAGAGAAAGTTAGTTACAGCAAGAAGCCACACGGCCAGGAGAAAAAGTGAAATTGTGACTACGCATGCGCGAGTTTAGAAGAACAGCTTTGACAAGTTTTCAATTTCAATTTGTTTTTGGAAGAAACATTGGTACAGCCCTGACCTGCCATGACCGAGGGTACCTTGAATAAAGGTTTGAAATTAACTTAACCTAGAACAACATTTTCAAATTTGTGCTTACTTTTAAGCTTTAAAAAGCTTAATTTATGATATCGAATTGTTGCCACTGAAAACCCGATTCAGATAAAACCAATAGAAATAAATTATTAGCCGTTTTTCTTGTACTGTCTTTATATTTAAAGGTTTTCTATACAGGAGGTGGGAACTATTGACAACCGTGTTCGCTGAATTAACTCGATCACATTTTGCACAAATATTACTACAAAAGTTTCACTTAAAGTGGATTATATTCGAGCCTAGTTCAAGAATTTTGATCTAACGGTCATATATTGGGATGGTTTGTCAATTCTTGAAGCAAACTGTCTATTTTAAAAATAATACAACTTCGTAGATGCCTTTATCAACTGGCCTGAATTCTAGACCAATTTGTAGGTGTAAGGTATGTTTTACGGTATTTATACAGAAATCATTTTGTTCCAAAGTACATTCAGCCATTCCGAGATTTTGTGCAGACGTCTTGTGTAAGACCGGTATACATTCTAAAACACTATTTAGGTATATATCCATCAGCAAATATTGCAGGGAATAGTTATGAGGGTGCTGCTTGGCACGGCCACCTTGCTGTTGAAGAGTATAAGTGCAAGTACAAGACAATGAAATGTCCATGGAATGGCCATATGTGAAACAAGCTCACTTCCGACACTCTGTCTTTTGGTCCGTTTTGTGTCTGCTTTGCAGAGTGAACCAAATCTCTATATACAGGAACATGTTTCGAACGGAAACCACACCTGTATGTATATAAACGCAACGTTGTCTGTTCAAAAGTAATGTTCTCGAAACTAAGCAATTTCTGAACACATTCCAACACTGCCAACTATTCGCAGTGATAGTTGACATACGTATGGACATTGCAAATGAAAGATGCCAAATATAGCAGCCAATAAGTTGTGGAGTTGGACAGAAGTGCATGACTGGGGGTGAGAGGGGTGGTGGTAGTGTAGGGGAAGGGGGTGCTACATCCTGTCCTGTTTTGCACGATGAAAATGGAGCTAATCTCGGAAGCAAACTCAATCGTCCGTCTTGATTCTTTTGGAGCTCTGTTCACTTTCCTCATTATTTACTATTTCATCTCCTTTTCTTTTTATTGCTCTCGCCGTTTCTGTATCCGCAGTCTCCTTGGAGCCCAAGTGTGGTTTGAAGAGAACAATGACGCATGTCATATTGTCACAACCCGACCCGTCCCCAGTGGTGTCAGGGGCCAAACATGCGTCGAATAACTGCAAGACAAAAACGTGAATCACTTAACTGTCAGCTCACAAGTCATACTTGGTACTTCAAATGAATGACATTTTCACGTGACGTCATCAAAACTCTACAATCTAAACTACAATATCGGTAAAGCTGTTCTTTCGAGAAGATTCAGATATCAGTATCAAAAGTATTCTTTGAAAATTTAACATCGATACGATGATTCGTTTTTGAGTTGCAGTATTTTGAATTTTGTGACAGTCTGACCCGGCATATTTCCTATAAAATGTCACAAAAATCCACATATTTTGACAAATTGAAAATTTTACGTCTTGATAAACGTTTAAGAGTGATTTTTAAAGTGATTGGAAAAACAGCTTTATTTGTAGAGTAGATTTTTGGCCGCCATCTTGGCATGGCCGCCACATGTTAATTACAATAAATTTTCGACTATTATTTGTCTATAGTAGCTCGGTTACGAAGTACCCTGTTGCTCCAAAGTTTCGTTCATGTGTATATTTTTCACCTGCTCTGTACAGAACATTTAAAATATTGTTCTAATAATTTTTTCGTGGACACTTTTTTTGTGTAAAAACGATCTAGATGAGTTATTACCTTAAAACCTTTAGGAGTCACTGCTTACAACAACTTGAATTTACTAGTCGGCAACAAGAATGGTATTTCATGCACGAAACAATAAAAAACGAACGGATGATACACAAAGGAAACGAGAAAGCACGAAAATTGAATTTCACGAGCTATCGCCGTAGCCGTTGCCGTCCTTGTGCTAGAGTCCCTATTATTGAATAGTCCCAGCATATTTTGTGTCGTATTAAGCGTCACTACAATACTGTAAGGTCCAGCAAATTTGAGACAAAGAATATACAAAGTATAACTAGTTTGACTTTATAATTGTTCACAAAATTACCGATTTTAAATCACCAAACTCGACTAAAAATACAACACAAGAGCTATCTTTATAACATAATGGACAATATGTTTTAAAGATCAGGTTTACTTGAAACTTACCTCCTCGCAAATGATGGTAACATTCGCCTCCCCTTTACTCTTTTGTTTCTTTAATCTATCAGCCACAAAGTCAACCACCTCCTGACTACTCATAACATTCCTGCAGCCAATCAGAACACAGTATTGTGACATCATTATGATGGTAACATTCGCCCCCCCTTACTCTTTTGTTTATTTAATCTATCAGCCACAAAGTCAACCACCTCCTGACTACTCATAACATTCCTGCAGCCAATCAGAACACAGTATTGTGACATCATTATGATGGACACTCACATGAAAACATTTCAAAAGCATATAAACGTGATACTGTAATACGCTGTTTCCCAATAACCCAAAATGCGGGACTGGTGCTGAAAAACACAGCATGGGAACAAAGCCTAATTTGGAATTAATACATTTTGCTACTACTAACAGATTAATAGACGATAATTTTTTTAAAATTAAAGTTTAATAACTTGGAAATTCCCGTTTAAGAACCAAGGATACAGCTAAGCAGCTGGAGTAAATGAAAAAAGATACACGTAGCAACGGAATTTATTTGTGTGCTAAAGCGGCTGAGATAAGGCAAGCAAAGAAGAAACCTCTAGAGATGAGTATTGTTGATTGCTAGCAGGTGATAACGTTATTTAAATGTCTGGACATACAGCTTCTCACATTTGAGATCTGTACAACTAGTTTGTGAGTAATTAGGGTACTAAGAGGAAAACATTAATTAGCTGTTGTCTGTCATGTTTTACATTTTATTGCTTGTCTCAACAACCAGAGTTCAAGTAAAATATTTCAATGCTACACAATTGAGATTCTCGTTCCTTGAGCATGAACATTGGAAGGACAGATATGGAAAGGACTGAATGTATCCTAGCAACCAACTCCCAAACCTCAAAATGGGTTGTGACCTTTAACAGTTCATTATTTATATCAGACACTTACCATATTCCATCACACGCTATAACCATAAATTCGTCAGATCTGCAAAATACATAACAGGAGCCATTGTTTAAGTCACAATAACTTGAAAGTACATAGAGGATATTACACGGTAGTGAGAAGATATGGATTTTATCTTCAAGTGGCAAGAACAATATCTCACGAGTGAGGCTTATTCTTTTTATTATATGGTTTGGAAAATGTTCGGAAGATTTTCGGAAAACTTTGCTGTTCAAACTGATCAAAAGTGCCCTCAAAATGCCATTTCAGAGCTCGAAAATGCAAAATTTTCTGGGGGAGCATGCCCATGTACCCCCCTACAATGCTTGGGCTATGCCCTTGCATAATGGTCAGAAGTCCATGTCCCAACAAGGTACAGTCCAAAGGTTGGACAATCTGCAAAGACTAAAGATCTTAATAACTGAGCCAACAATGCTCACAAAGGAAAGCAAGATGCATGTTGAGCAAAAGAAGCTGTAGATCAAATCAGAAGCCAGTTACAGTCCCAACTTACTCTGTTAATGTGGTTTCTCTCACATCTGGAAAAGCTGAGATCATCTGCTCATGAGCGGCTAACTCTGACCTTAATTTATAACTGTGGTCACCTATAAACAGGATAGTGGACATTCAGGTATCAGCAATGGGTGCACATACATGTACTCATCATCATTAAAGTCCTGTCTCACTATAAGATCAGAGCAGAAAAACCTTTTCTGGCACTCCATAGTCAGGACACCTATGGGTTGTGAAGCTCAATATTTTGCATACAAGCGCTTCTGGTGGCTACAGTAAGAACAAAATATCAAATACCATAAAAATTCCATGAATACGTTTCAGAGATATAAGGCCCTGTACTTTGGAAGTGGTGATATTTTGATCAGTAGAAAAAACTAACATTTTTGTAAATATCTCCGAGTGGCTTTATAATAATGCCATAATATTTTGTCATGAGATTTGTACAATGGCAACAGAAGCAAAACACTTACAGTTTTGACGTACTTTTGCCAGTTAATGAAAAAAATAATGAAAAAACAGCTATGTCTACGAGAAGAGGATTGGGATTGGTTGAGTTCAAGTGGGGCAGTGAAACTAGACACAGGAATGGCAGAATAAATAGTTCTCAAGCCATCTCTACCTTGTTTTGGCCTTTTATCATGAGACAAGTACTTACAATATAATTAATGTATTTGGGGCATGCAGGCTGGGAAGTGCTAACATGTGAAACAAATGCTTTGCCTCACTGAAAGGGTAATGTTGTGAAATAAATTTCATTTGAATCCTCGCTTTGCCTTCAAAAGTAGATTTAAAATTGGCAAATATACCTGAGAACTGATTGGGCCAGTTCTTATGTCTTCATTACAGCTTGTGTAGGAGTGGATCCTGCCCTGCCCTGCCCTCCCCCTCCCTCTCCCCCACCTCATTCACTTTTGTCATTATATTGTGAATTTTGGCAAAACTCAAGTGAATGTACATGTAGGGCCTACTGTAGCAAGAGTGCACATGTAAACAAGTCAAAGTTAGCAGTTTTAGTTACCATATTAAACATCAGATATACCCTTGATAACAACTAATTCAAATAATTCAACTGCAAATGCACCCCCTCCAAAAAATGCGGCCAATGGGCTTACATTCATAAAAATGAGTTTTGCAGAACAAAACTGAGTGTATAATTGTTATATAAATCAAGGAAATATGCATCAAATTTAATCTGTCACTCACAGCATCAATTGCTATGGCAATAAGGAAGAACACAGCTAGGTGATTGATATGGTTAGTAATGTGGACTTTTTATGTTTCATTTCAGTTGTATTGACAATGATGCTGAAAAGTCGCTGGGGAGCCATGAATCATTACATGAACAAAAATATTTCTTCATTCTAAACTACTTACCTAATGCTCTGGATAAGTTAAGACCACCATTGACTCTGCCTTCACACGTGACCTTTCCACCAGCCTTTTCAATTCTACTTAGTTCCTTCTCATCATCAGGTTTGTGATCGACAGACATGTCTAAGGCAACACCACTGCGGCATAACACACACCTTGAGTCTCCCACATTGGCCACCACCAGATGTTTGTCTTTCATAAGTGCTACAATTGCAGTTGTCCCACTGTCAAAGCCAACCTGCAAATGAAGGCAGATAAACCTTTCAAATATTTGATCAAAGCAAATCCCCTGATTTCTACTCACACTACAATCAATTAACGGATTTGATGGACATGTCATGCAGTTCTCAGCCAATGGGAATTTTACATTCACATTTTGAATATATAAAAGACAGTAATGTGGGGTTTTGAAATCTACAACGAAGATCTTGTGGTTATGGTTCTCGAATGAATAACTGACCTTTGCAATTCATCCCCTGGCATTTTTTCCCCCAATTTTTTCTTCAATTTAACCCCCTCTCAAATAAACACCTCCCTTCAAATAATGTTTTGGTTTTTTTTGGGGGGGGGGGGGGGGGACGAGCATTTAAACTACGGAAGAGCAAACGAATGAACTCAATGCACGTTGAAAAATGTGGTATGACGACTGCTTTGGGGGTAACG
>JANVCK010136759.1:0-11314 GCA_026546655.1 Epizoanthus illoricatus
TTTCTGTAAATCCCGATTGACCTCGTAATGCCAGCATATATTCCCCATCAGCTGGCAAGTATAGCTCCATATCGTTGAAGCTGAAGTCTCTTTCAACGATTTGATTGTTTTCGTCGTAGAGTATCCAATCCAGGTCGCCACTATTGCTGCGTTTGTCAAAGAAGAGTTTTTGTCCAGCATTACCGCTAAAGCGGTAGATGTCGTCCTCTGTTCCGGGATTGAGAGTACCTTCGATGACGGTGTCAAAAGGAGCATTGGGCACCAGACTCAGGTCGATGGTGCTCAGTCCATAGCTGCCAGTATGGTCGCCAACTCCATCAACTACGACTCTATAGTTGCCGCTCTCCGTCAGGTTCAATAAATGGTTGCTCGCCAGATTGCTCCCCAGGATTTGCTCGCCGCTGGGACTATAGACTGAAAAGCTCCAATCGCCTGTCCCTCCGCTGGCTTGTAAGATGTCGAAGTATAACCGCTGGCCTGGGCTACCGCTGAAAATAAACTCATCCTGTTCGCCGGGTAGACGCAGTTGGCCGAGCACGGTGTCACCCAAAGTAAAAATAGCTGGAGGTGTCCATTCGACTTCGCCGCTGTCGGGATGCACGCTCATCCCCTCTGGCCCCAGGATGAGGCTGTAAGTTAGCGGATCCTGGTCGGGGTCAATGGCATCGGCGTCGTATTGGTAGAGCTGGTTAATCCAGGCATCCACTTCAGGGGTAGAGGTAAAGATAGGCGGACGATTGGGCGGCGCTTCAATGACGGCCAGGGTAAAGGTCTGCACAGCTGTGCCACCGCGCCCATCGCTCACTTGCAAAACCACCGCGTGGTTGGCAATGTCATCTGGCGCGGTTGCCCATTCGATTAAGCCCGTCTCGGGGTCAATGGTCATGCCGCTGGGAGCAACCAGCAACTCATAACTCAGGCTATCTCCATTGGAATCGATGGCATCGGCGTCATATTGATAGGGTAACCCAGCAATGACTTCTACTTCAGGACTGCTCTCAAACGCTGGCGCAACATTCGTTTCGGCAAGCACCACCAGCTGGTAATCAAATTGTTCGCCTGTGGGATTTAAAAAGGCTATCGTCCTCGCCTCGCTCTGCTCGCCTGGATCCAGCTGGTCTGCTGGAGCTAGACGGCTGAAGTCGTAGTAGGGCAAGCCTTCTGGCGTAAACCCATCCGGGTTGAGGACCTGGACGCTGGGGTCGCTGATATCGGCAATGGCCACCAGTAATGGCCCATCGACGCTGTAGGTACCGCTATTGCTCAGAGACAATTCGGTGTAAAGAACCTCGGTCTCCGCATTGAAGGAGGTCTGGCCGTAGTCTGCGACAACGCTGGTAGAGACATCGCTCAGCTGGCTGAAGTCGATCGGCCCTGATATAGATACTGCAGACAGGGCAGCGCTGGTGACTGGCGCGGTCGGGTTAGCATTGGGCTGCAGCTGAATGCGGCGGATGCGGGCACTGGTCTCGGTGTCGCTGTCATTGTTGACCAGACGCAACTCCAGGGTGGCTTCGCTGCCTCCTGGCAGTTGGGAGAGATCGACCGTCACTCTCTGGCCGTCGAAGCTGACGCCGGGGGCAAGTTTGGCCGCTTCTCCTTCAGTCAGATTGAAGAAGGCGTCGTTGCCTGAGCCAATGGTATGCACCAGGGAATTACCTTCGCTATCGAGCAGGGCCGCTTCAAAGGCATCGTTGATGGCATTGGGGTCGCTGTTATCGAAGTTGAGATCGACGATCTCAAAGCTCAGCACGGTTGGGCTATCGGGCACCTGGAAGCGATGCTCGGCGTTGACGCTGAAGTGGCTTTCTTCTTCCAGCAGAATATCGGGCAAGGGTTCGATGCGAGTAATGGTCTGGCTGTGGCTGTTGGTGTTCCCGGCCTGGTCGACTGCTTCAAAGTTGAATTCGTTGTCGCCGACCTCCAGGGAAACGGTGGTAAACTCGAAGCGGCCGCTCTCATCTGCTGTGGTGGTGTCGCCGCTCTCTATTAGCGTCACCTGGCTGTGGGGTTCGCTGTGGCCCACCAGGGTGACCAGACCTAACTCGGTTTGATGGTCTCCCAGGGGCGCTGTATCAGAGTCGGGGGCCAGGTCGATGGCGATCTCGGGTGGGGTGGTGTCGAGGGTGAAGCTGAACTCGAACAACTCTGAAATGTTGCCGTGTTCGTCGCTCGCTTGCAAAAATAGGGTGTGCTCGCCATCAGCGAGTGGCTCACCGTTAATGCTGCCTAGCTGGTCCCTATCCAGGCTAAAGCTGCCGTCGCCGTTGAGGGAATCGACGATCTCGGCGTCCAGGGTTTGAGGGCTAAAGCCTGCTTTCAGGCTGCTTACTGGGCTGGCATCGCTGACGTTGCCGCTGATGCTGGGGTCTGAGGTGAGGCGGTCGCTGGCGTCGATGCCGGTGTCGTTGGCCAGAAAGCCGCTGATGAGGGGCGGGTCGCGATCGACGACTAAGCGGGTGATGGCCTGGCTGTGGCTGTTGGCGTTACCGGCCCGGTCGACCGCTTCAAAGTTGAATTCGTTGTCGCCAATCTCCAGGGAGACGTGGGTAAACTCGAAGCGGCCGCTCTCATCTGCTGTGGTGGTTTCGCCGCTCTCTATTAGCGTCACCTGGCTGTGGGGTTCGCTGTGGCCCACCAGGGTAACCAGACTCAGCTCGGTTTGATGGTCTGTCAGGGGGGCAGTATCAGAGTCGGGGGCCAGGTCGACTGCAATCTCAGGGGGGGTGGTGTCGAGGGTGAAATTGTACTCGAATACCTCTGAGAGGTTGCCGTGTTCGTCGCTCGCTTGCAAAAATAGGGTGTGCTCGCCGTCGGCTAGGGTGTCGCTATCGGCGATATCGGCCAGGTCGCTGCCATCCAGGGTGAAGCTGCCGTCGGGGGCGAGGAAGGAGTCGATCTCGACGTCCAGGGTTGGAGTGTTGAGGCTGGCGAGCAGGTTGCTCACTTCGCTACCGTCGCTGACGCTGCCAGTGATGCTGGGGTCGAAGCTGAGACGGTCGCTGCTGTCGATGCCGGTGTCGTTGGCCAGGGCTGCGGCAATGTCGGGGGACTGGGTGTCTTCGGGAGTGGTGCCGCCAATAAAGTCGAGTATTTCCTGACCCAGGTCGCTCTCTCGCCAGTCCAGGGCGGGGGTGATGACGCCGTCGAGGCCGATGGTCTCTCCTTCAGCACCGCCTAGTTGGAAGATCAGGTCGTTGTAGTCGCCGTCGCTGGGACCGTCGATGCGTAGGTCTTCCCAGGTGAAGGCGCCTCCTTCCCCGTTAAGGTCAGCGATTTGGGCCAGATGGAAGGCTCCTTCTGGGTTGGCGCTGGCGATGGAAAATAGCGGTTGTTTGCTGCCGCCGATGCCGGGATTCCTCAAAACTTGCTTGATGCCGCCTTTGGGCAGCAGCATCAGGGCAAATTCGTCACCCGCTCTCATCTCGAAGGTTTTGACCCCCAGGTAGTCGCCGTGGTTCCAGTCGCGCTCGCCGAGTTCGCCGCTGAAGCGGGCGCCTTCGTGGTAGTCGCTGATGAGGATGTGGCCGAGTTCGCTGTTGCTGAGGGCGCGGTGGGTGGCGGCGGCAATGAAGGCTTCGGAGCCGACTTCGAGGTGTTCGATGCCGTCAAGACTGAAGGCGGCGAGTTGGCTGCGGTAGGCACCGCCGTCGAAGAGGAAGTCGATGGTGATGCTGCCGCTGTCGCCGACGGTGAAGATGCCAGGGGCAAGGGTGGCGCTGGTCTGGTTCTGAGTGGATAAGGCTATTGCAGGGGCATCGATGAAAGGAAGCGGTTCCAGCGTTTCTAGGGGAGGGTCTGGATTGACCAATGCGTCCATTTCAGGCAGCAGGGCGTTGCGGTCTCCCTCGGATACACCCTCTATCAGATCGAGCGGGTCGCTATCCAAAGGTGGAGGGTCTGGGGTGTCCTCCAGACTCTCTATCAGGCCGCTCGGCGTCAGAATAGGTTCCAGAATGAAGCTTTGTAGCTGAGAGCGGGGATGGTTTTGAGCAGGAGGATGCTCTCGTTTAGCCCGCTGCTGGAACAGGAGTCTGAAGATGCCCATGATGGTCAAAGAACTCTATAGGGAACGAAGCAGACGTTTGGGGACGAGCAGAGAGCCGCAACCTTATCCGAATGGCTCTGCAGCAGAGCCATTTCAGGCACAAGGTAACATTCCCCTGCCAGGCACCTTTAGATACTGGAGTGGAGACTGTAAGTTTGCGTAATAGTATGGCTACATGGTGTTTTTTGAGAGGATTTTAATGAAAAACTCATATTCCTTTCATAAAACTTTTTTGCCTTGGAATGCGGAGGTTTGGGGCTAGATCGCTAAAATATTGTTGCGGGAGCAATAGACAGCAAGCGAGCGAACGGGGGAAATTCAGGCCATCTGGAGCAGCAATATTGTTTTTGCCTGTACCATAAAAATGTTTTTGCTTATACAAATTTGGCTGCAGAGAAATTGTGCCTGCGACCCGGCGATATTGTTTGGATGGCTCAGATTGGGGAGCGGGATCTCCAATGCCCAGGTGGCGTTGGTGGGGGAATGTTGCTGAGGGTGCGCGAGCATCAAACGTCATGCCCTCAACCCTCAACTGCTGCTCGGTTGCGGAGACTGTGAAGGCAGCAATTAGCGGCCTATTATCTTCACAATGTTGCGGTCCTGGTCTGTAGAGTGCTTCGCTTTTGTCGCTCAATCGGTGAAGGGACAAGGGCTGAGTCGGCTCATTTTTCCTGTTTCCCAGGATGAGGAGCTTGGGAGCAAAGGAGTGTTGTCTAAAAGTTTAGCAGGTGCTTTGGGTAAGCGGCTGAGAACGCTTGGCCTCGATCTGGATATGTTGGGGTGAGGCGGAATGACTGGAGGGGAAGGCTACAATTGCTGGGCGATGTGCTTCATCCGATCGCTGACCGCATACAGTTGCTGCTGGATACTCTCAATGACGATGGGATAGCAAGCATCGAGGCGATCGTTAGTTGCTTTTCTCCAGAGGATGTCCATCTGGCTGTTGATCTGGCTGAGGCCCTGGCAGCAGGCGACGACCTGTTGCTTGACGGCGGTGCGAGGGGGAAAATCGCTCATGGGTCTGAGTTTATTTATGAACTTCAATCTTGAATTTTAGCGGATAATGGTCTCCATTGAAAAAGTTTTTGAGCCTGTTCGCCAAACTGTCTCGCTCAGCAGAATGTGAGGTTACCAGAATTTTTGTTGATAGCGATTAAGCAAGATCTGGGAGGTGCCCACCGGGAAGTTGGCATCCTCTGCCAGCTGCGCCGCATCCGGCCAGCCACCAATGGCCGTCACGGCTTTCCACCCCCCTGCATAGCGGATGGGAACCAGCAACCCAGCCGGGCCGCTTTGCCATAGCGCCAGCCCCGCATTTCCCTGAACGACGATATTGCTAACAATCGTCGGAGTGCCAGGGGCGCCCATGCGATTGAGCACTGCAGTTTTGATGTGCCCGATATCGGTAGCGGTGAGGTCATCTTCAGTGCGGATGGGGCGGGTGTTAATTTCCCAGTGGGTGGTGCTGCCCACCCAGCAGTTGGTATCGGTGCCGGGGTTGGCAATATCCCACTGGAGATGGGCCTGGTTGCCCTGTTGCCAGGTGACAGTGAGGGTGCCCAGGCACTGGCTGCCCCGATCGAGTATCCTGTAGACAGCCCATCTCCCGGAGCCAGACTGATGACGACCCTGCTCCAAAGCGACCCGACCTTACCGCGCCTGCCCACCGAGGACGATCTCCCCGACACGGACAACCAGCCTGTGGACAACGAATTGCAATTGCTCGTGCCCTTTTTGTTGCGAGCCATCCTGCTGCTGGCCTGGGCCGAGCGCCCGGACTGGTTCATGGGGGTTAATCTCGGTCTCTACCACAGGCCCAACCAACCTGCCATTGGCCCCGATGCCCTGCTGGTGCTGGGGGTGGAACGAGCGCGCAAAAGCGGCAAGCTGCGCCTGAGCTATGTGGTTTGGCAAGAAGGAGTGATGCCCCAGTGGGTGCTGGAAGTGGTCTCCCAGAAGCCAGGAGGTGAATACGAGCGCGATAGAACGCGTGCGGACAAACAAGGCAAGCTGATCCGCTATGCCCAGATGGGGGTGCAATATTACACGATCTACAACCCCAACCATTGGCGGCGGGATCGACACGACCCCTTCGAGGTCTACCATCTGGTGAATGGGGTGTACGTGCGGCGCTCCGGTAACCCAGTGTGGATGCCAGGTTTGGGTTTGGGCATCGGTACAGAGCGGGGCACCCACAACGGTTATACGCGAGAGTGGCTCTACTGGTATGACGAACAGGGCAATCGCTACCCGGCCTCAGAGAATATCATTGAACAGCAACGGCAGCGGCTGCAGCAGGAGCAGCAGTTGAGGGAGCAAGCAGAATTTCAGGCAAAGCAAGAGCAGCAACGAGCCGATCGAGAACAGCAGTTGAGAGAGCAGGCTGAAAGTCAACTGGGACAGCTCAGAGCACAGCTCAATACTTTGAGTCCAGAGCAGTTGAAGGCACTGGGAATTGACCCGGATATGTTGGGGTGAAGCGGTGCTGCTGCAGCGAGAGATGGGGACTACAATTGCTGGACGATGGGCTTCATCCGAGTCGGCCATAGACTCTGAGGTGGAACCTTTTGAGGTTTCGTTCGGTCAAATCTGGCTGATCCTCAATTGCGTTTGGATCGGAGCCGATCGGTTGAGTGCTTTCTATGAAGCAGAGGAAATAGAAGCAGAGGAAACGGAAGCAGAGGAAACGGAAGCAGAGGAAACGCTAAGCTGGGATCGATTTGTTTCCAGTATCAAGACAGCCCTCTCAGCGCTCGATCGGGTTTTCTTGTGTTTGACTCAGGAGCGCGCGCAACGGGTTACTCATGTCCTGACCGATGGCATAAAAGCGGCCCTCGATCGCGTTAAACAAAAGGAGCTGCACTTTGATGCGACAGCGATCGCGACCGATGAGGCTGCTCCCCCAGTTGAGCCGATGGACGCTCCGAGGGCTTGCGATCGCGCTTCTCCCAACAGACAGGCGATCCTTGAGCGCTGTCAGCAGGGGCTGGCTCTGGCAGAGGAGAGACTGGTTGCCTGGTTGCACTCGGGGTTGCCCTTAGAGGGAGGCGACAATGAAATCGTCATTGCGGTGTTGCATGCCTACCTCTACCTGTACCCTGCCCGCAAGGAACTCTCGATTCCCTCCTTGCTGTCCTGGTTGCAACAGTGTCAAACCAGCCGCGATCGCGATGAAGAGGGTGTCATTAAGCTGGCGGCCAACTACGATGAAACCTTCGAAGCGGTGGCGAAATTTGTCAGGGCTGCCCCTGAAGCGTTCAACCTGCTTGCAACCGCTCCTGATAGTCGGATTGCCCGTAGCTGTGGCGCTGGAGAAGATCTTGATGGTGATTCGCAGCGAAAGACGGTCGAAGCGTGGTCCCAGGCGGTGAATGCGAGTGGTGCAGCACAACAGGCAATCGATCGTCTGCTGCATCAACTGGGCGCAGAGGCAGGACTGGCGAGTACAATCGGACGGTGCCAGCGTCCGTATATTGAGCCTCACCAGAGCTTACCTATTGCGGTGCTGGCCATTGCCTGTCCCGACCGGGAAACAGCCGGGCGTTTGGAGTCGCTTGATTGGGCGTGGTGGTTCGTGCCATTTCGGGGAGAGCTGCAGGCGATTGCCCTGGTGGTTCCGGGGGAGGAACCGATTTACATTGAGCCTGTCGATCCGCGAGCGGCACAGCTGAAGGCGCAATGTCAGGCGTTGTTCTCCGCTGAGGCGATGACGGGCCTCGAAATTGAGGTTTGGGAAGCACCGTGGATCGGACTGGATGAGGATGGCGCATCCGAGTGCGTTTCTGAGGATGAAGACTCCCCTGCCTTGAGTCTAGTCATCTCAAAGCTAGGGACGCTCAACGAGATTTGCCACCATTGGCAGTCGTTAGTGGCGCTGGCGGTGACGGTGTTTCCCACTCTCAAGCGCTTTGGGAGCGTTTATCTGTCCTGGGAAAACACCCATCCGCTCTCCAGGGCTGGGTTGCAGTGGGAGTGGCACCGCGAAGGCGATGGTTGGGTATTTGACGAGCATGAAGGGCAATCTCCTCTACTCGTCGCAGCGCTGCTGGCAGAGTCGGGTTTGCGGCTGTCAGTGCGGAGCGAGCATGAGATGCTCTATCCCATTGGCTTTAACAATCTAGAAGCGAAAATTTGCGATCGCACGCTGGTGCTCAATGGTCTATCCAGCCGGGCCGTGGAAGTATCGCGCGAGATCGTGCCAGCGCTGATAGAGCGGCTGCAGCAGTTGCCGCACATTCCCCTGCTGGGTGCATTAGAGCAGGTGGAGGTCAAGAGAAGCCCTGGGATAAGCGAGTTTGGCTACTGGATAATCTATCGATTGCAAGACGGCTCCAGCCAGGAGGTGATTCGTTTCGAGCAGGGCGAGTTTCACCAAGCGGCCTGTGCAGGCATTGTGAAAGAGCTGCAGGATATGGGCATCTACGCCATCGATCGGCAGGGAATCCGCGATCGCATACCAGCGCTTCCCCACCCTGGAGAACTGTACCGCTTAGATTTTCACTATTGGAGCTGTCGCGTCATCGTGCGACGCATTCTCAACGACCGCACGGTGGAGACCCGTTTTCAACAAATATATCCGTTCAATTCCTGGGAGGCGTATGAGGATGTGCGCGATCGCAGAGATCGATCTGACACCATCCTGGCGGCAGTCGTCTTGCAGGCGCCCGCCCTGGCTGCAGTCCGGCAATTCTTAGCGACCCGAGAACGGGAAATGGATACCCGGGAGGGGCCGCGACCGTCCCATGGTGGCTACGATGCGTCGCGCGTAGGCAACTCAAGGCCCGCAGCCTGTCGCAGCTGCGTCAACTACCACGGTCAGTTTTATGGGGGCACCCTGCTGGTGTGCGCCATTCATCCCTATGGGTGGGATGACGAGAGTTGTCCCGACTGGTTTGGGCCTGGTTGAGCAAGCAGTCCCTTTCAGGAAACGACCCTCTGGATTCAAGGGAACCGTCTGTGGGTGGGCTGAATCGGGCCAGCGCTCGGCTGCTTCTGGAAGGCGCGGTCGAGCTGGACTGAATTCTGCGGTTGTCAGGCGAGGGTTGGCAACCGTGCAGATGGTGCCAATCAGAGTCAAAACCGCGATCGCAGCCATGGCCAATGCCTTGCCTGAGTGCAAAAAACGCAGATTCAAGCTGCTCTCAGGTTGACTGCAGCTGTGGGTGGGACTTGTTTTTGTCCGGGTCGCGCAGTGTTGGTGTAAATCTTCCCAGTTCAAGGGTCTGGCGGTGGGATGCTGACAAATGACTGGCAACCAGCTAGCGCAGGGAAACTGACTTTCCAGCCCTTGCAGCCGTTCCCGCGCTTCGCGTACAGCAAGGTAGAAGGGCTGGCCGCTAGAAAATGCCTGCAGGAAATGTTTGAGAAATGTCTGGGCGACCCGATCGGGAATCAGCTCGCGCATGGCGATTGTTTGGGGAATGTTGAGATCGGCGAGCAACCGGGTAAGGCCGAGGCCGTCGCAGGAGTTGAAAATCGCTAGTTTCAGGCCCTGGTCTATGGCCTGACGCAGGGCGTACCAGAGTTCGCCAACGGTCAAACTCTCGGTTTCATTGATATGAATCTGACCGCTGTCTCCTTCTGTTGTGCTGTGTCCGGCGAAAAAGAGGATGTCCCAGGGCTGTTCCCACAACTGGTCGTTCAGGTGTTGATGGGTGGGTTCGACTAAAAAGACGGTTTCTGCGTTGGGTAAACGTTCCAGGAACTGACGGTCAGCATCGAGGTCGATGTTGGTACTGTGGCCCAGAATAGCTAGGATTCTGACTTTGGGGCTGCGATCGCGATCCCTGGGCAGGCAATGCGGTTGAAAGGCAGTGCTGCTAAAGGCCACTTCCGCGTTAGGATAGCGCTCCACCAGATCCCACAGGTGCCAGGGCAGTTTCTGCACCTGCGGATCGTCGCTGCGAATCAGGAAACGGGTCGGTTGGTGCCGATCGAGGGCTTCGCGCAGGCATTTGTCGATCGGTCGGAAGCTGTCAGCATTGAGCCAGTTGAGGGTGCGATCGCGCAACTGCTCAGCCGACTGGCGACAGGCTTGAATGTAGGAGGGGCAGCGATCGTAAACGATCTGATGCGGCCTCAAGCGGCGGTTCGGCACGCTCGCACGACGATAAACCTCCTGCCAGTGATGCTGCAAAGCGTTCGTCAGCCCTGGATTTGCGGGCAGATAACCGGAGCGTTCGATCCAGGGTCGTAGTATGAGGCGCTCAGCGGTTGGCGAATTGTCTTCGTGGCCGATCTCCAGGGTGACCTTAAATCCCTGGTTTTCTAGATCGCCTTCTAGTTTCAGGACGATGAGTTTGCCCATTGATAGACTGTCTCCCATTGGTAGAGTTCTTGAATGGCAACTGTTCTGCCTTGCGTTCATCAGCCAGCCGAATGATGCACAGTTTGCAATCGCAGCTGCGATCGCACCTTCTGGGCTGACTCTATCTGCTGCTCTGGATGCCTTTTGCAGGAGCATATCTATGCTCAGCGGCATCGTCGTTTACGATTTCATTTTTTGCCAGTTCTTGATCTGGCCATTGCTGTTCAGGATTGCACTCCCGTTCGCGTTCGATCTCAGCTTCACTTCCGCTTTCGTATTGCCATTCTACAACCTCGTTTCCAGGTCGCGACTCTTCTTCTCGCAAACCGCAGCTGACAGTTAAATTATCAACCGTTGCCTCGCGCGGTGGTGCAATAACACTCAGCGGCTGTTGGCCAGTTGCTCCAAAGATCGCTTCAGTGACTGGAGCAGCTGCAATGACCAGGGTCGGGGCTTGCTCTTTCTCTACCGTGCTGGGAACTACAATCCGGTTATTGATACCGATAATTGTACCACCGACATCTATTGCTGTGCCTGCAGTCGTTACTCCCCGAAAGACCTCCACAAAATTGCTGCTGCCACCGCCATCAATACTGCCATCCGGCAGAGCGTTGCTATCATGAAGATCGAACGTATTTTTCCCACTACCCCCAGTTAGACTCTCAAAATTGCTAAAGTCACCTACGACTATGTTGCTCGCACCAATATTCAACGGAATGATAATGTTTCTCCCAGACCTAAAGGTAATACTTCCCACAGAATTCCCAACAGTACCACCACTGCTAATCGTACTGCTATTGCCACCCGCGATCTCAAAGGTATTGCCTGCATTGTCGCCGTTAATGATATCTGATCTTCCCGCACCATCTATCGTGCCGCTCAAGCTACCACCACTGAGATTAAAAACATCTGCCTGATTGTTACCAGTGAGGTGTTGGATATTGCTAAAACCAGTACCC
>JANVCK010137203.1:0-11308 GCA_026546655.1 Epizoanthus illoricatus
GGAGAGAGAGAGAGACGTCTCAATAAATTGACCTTTAATACCGTCCAAGTGACGCGTACGTCACTACACCAGATCTTCCTGGGGGATTTGTTTGGTCGATTACGTTAAATTCATATTAACTTATTCTTCATTTTCGCGCTTGAATAATTCTCAAAGCGTCACTCGCTTTCAATATGTTGGATATGAATGATTAACGGAACCAAAAACTAAATCTACTACGAAGATCTGGTGTAGTGACTTCACTGGACGTGATTAACGGTCAATTTATTCAGACTTCTCTCTCTCGGGAAGAAAAAATATTTCGAGCCCGAGGAAGATGTCTAATTTTCAGACTATGAAACACTACAAAAAGCAAGACAGAAGAAGTGATTTTGAGCTAAAGTGGAAGATGGCAAATTTTCAAAGATGGAAGTAGATTACAAATCATTGATTTAATTTCAGTAACAGGGGTTCAGAAATCAAGATTTGCCATAACTGTAGAACATTGTGGCTTGGGCCATTCTTCCCTTGCATCACATTTCGCGCTGTTTTCTTCCCATTCAAAGATTGTCGATCCAATCACGTTACTTTACCAATGCAAATTTCGTCTCGTTCGATTTCAATGTGGGATCAGTAATTCAACAATTTGTTAAGCTGATGAGACACAATATGGCAAAGTTATTACATTTTGCCCTCACAGGGAGCTGGAACGTATTTACATTGGTAAAATAGAGCATTTAAAAAACGTAATTTCTGTTCATATTTATGAAAGTATGACTGATAAAACGGCCTTGATACACATCGCCATGAAATCGTGTTCAGACACCTCAGATGTTACACCATAGCTATCTGTTATTTGTAACAAAACCACAAAGTCAGACAATCGATGCCGAATATTTTAAACTTAATTTTATTTACGTTTTGCAATATATAAAAGAAAAGCTACAAATAGATAATTAATAGAAAAGAGACACGACTGCAAAATTCAGAAGTCTTTGTCTCACCAACTACTCCCTTACAAGAATAGCCATTGAAATAGATGAAAACAATCCCAACTTATTGTCTATATAATGTAATAGCGTCCTGCGATTATTACAAAGAACAGAATAGCCCTTTGGTAAGTAATATAGTACCTGTTAGGTAACACATATACCTTACATTTGGCTTTTGAGTTCTCGCTCTCTCTATCTCAGACATTTCCTAAAAGTCAGGAGAAAAGACCGAGTTCCATTATATAGTTGTTGACTGGTGTTCTGTGAACATTGGTGTTGCTTACCCGTGGGAACTAATGTCACCCGAGGCCTAGGGCTCCTTTGAACTCCATAGATTATTCTGTCAAAACTTTCCCTGCATTTTCTTTACCTTTTTTTGTTTGTTGAGTCTTCGTCACTTATCAGCTGCTTTCTTCAGTTCTTCGTTCGAATAGTTAAAAAACCGGGATCGTTTGCTCACACCACCGCATCCTCCATTTTTGTAGCTGACAAAAAACAATGTTCCGCTTCTTTATAGACAACAGGACATTACCATATTTGGTAATCGGTTTTGCTCGGGCGCATTCGTCGAGTTTCGTATCTGCACAAACTAACCTATATCATTTGTTTCCGGAAACAAATACTCGTGTTACGTAGCTGGATTGTTTTCCGCCTCAAATTAGCAATTATCCATTAACTAATAACTAAGTTTCTTTTTTCGGTGGACATTTTGTTTTGTCTATGTCAAAGAGGAACATGTTTAACCAATCACAACACGTGTACTATTTGAAAGATCAACAATACGTGTTGTAGCTGACCTGCTTGCACTCATGTTGTGGCGTAAACATCCCTTTACACACAAGCAATGACGATGCAGTCTCTAAAATCGTGGCTAATTGCAATTATTAGATACAAACGTCTGGATATTGAATTTCTAACTTTTTGATTGATTCAACAACCGATGGTTATGAGCGCATAACCATCAGTTATACCTTATATGGAAAACAGTTGTTTCTAGAAGAAAATCAAAATAAAGTTTCATTTTCTCTTGGTTTACACTCAATTTTTGCTTGGTTTACACAAAAATAAAAAAGACAAGAAGTAAAATTTGCCTTGGTATTTAATAAAACAGTTATTCCATTTACTCTTGTTGAATATGAGATGATTATAGCTAATTCCGCGCTGCATGCGTCTGGTTATTGATCTATCGTCTCATATCCAACATGTGTTGGTGGAAAAATTGTTAAATAAACCGCTTCTGGCGACTGGTATATCGGATTATGCTATGTCTGCAGCTATAAAATAGGTCCAAAATAATGGAACAGCTGGATAAGATGTCGAATATCTTGGACACTCGGCCAAGGACCTGATATTATCAGATATTTCAGAAAGACAGAAAAGGGGCATGCTGTTACTTCCACAAACCGAAAAGCCACAAACAAGAGTTGCATATTTGGATTGTTTAACGTTAGACTTGCTTGTTAGCTGGTTGCATGTGTTTATCCAGCTAATGCCTAACAGGATACATATATTATATAATGCAATTAATTCCTGTCACTTTTTTTTGTTACTATTACGTTTCGGATATCAAGTGAAGATATTCTTGGATATAGGTCCTCTGCAATTGATCTGTGTTAGCCAATAATTGTACGTGATTAAAGTACCAAATACCTGCATTACCTTTCAGTGTAACCCAAGTGAACTCATTTTTATGACCTTGTGAATCTGACCGAGCTTCAATACAGCAGTCATTATCGATTGGACAAGGTTAGAAATCCTGTTGCTTCTGCACGGCATTTGAATATCTGGATTCTCAGATGTTTAACATTTGTTACTCAAAGTGTTCCTGATATTTATGTACAGCTTACACTCTTGGATATTACTCGGCCGCCAGGGCAACACCTTGCAATCCTTGTGTCGTAACTCTGCTGACCACAACATCTAGCAGCACTTCCGCCCGAGCGAGGAGCTGGTAACCCTGCACAGCAAATCTGTAGTAACGGTAGATATGGCGATGCACCACAGCACTGGGTAGCCAGGCCGAATACCTTGGACACCTTCCTTCCAGAGCAGCAGAGCTCTCTGATGAGATTAATTCCACTACAGCCACTAATGTTACTACAGGTTTGATGGAAAGGGATTGGTATGCCTTTGCAGCATTTCTGTGTGCGTTTGTCATATATGTGTTGGATATTATTATGAACACAACATCCAATATGGCTCCCGTATGGGCCGGTGTAGAACTGAGAAAAGTAAAAGAGACTAGGGTAAGACTTCAGCAATCCATTATTTGAGTTTCCACATCTTTTAATTGATACCTTTTTGTTGTTAATCGCGCATTGCCATGGCAGAGTATCTACTCTAATACAAAAGTGCTGGCTGTTTTTTTGGTTTTGCGACATTGATTCATTTGTGATATGTTTATGTTCTACGTTTAGCATATTTTGCTGTATTGCACAGAAAAACTTAATGAAAAGTTAAATTGCAACTGAACCGAAAGTGAAAGGTACTTGACCTTGTCTTATGCAGGCACTGGACCCTCAAGGCGATACTTGATTCAAAAAGTATATCAGGTCCTCAGAGCGTGTAATACCAGCCCTGGATACCTCAATTTCTCTCTGTTATATATCTCTGCCTACTTCTATTAATTAAGTATCATTTCTTTAATACTTACCGGTTTTCCACCACAAGTCATCCTAACACAAGGCGAATACAAGGCGACAACCTGCAGATCTGGGCAGCATTTCTGGGTTTTCCTGTTATAAATACGCTGTCCACAGCATGCTGACTGATTTCCATGACGTTTTAAATGTAGGTATGCGCGAGCACAGCACAGATGGGTAACAGGATTATATAATTTCTTACCACATGGAACACATGCAAACTGAATGGGAATCATCATGTATCCAAAACAACACTTCTTTAGTTTTGTATTGAATACGCCTGAGTTGCCACAGCATGCTGTCAGACTTCCATAACGCTTCTCGTCGAGAACCCTCCCTGCACAAGAGATAAATGTCCGTGGATCGTAGAGTTTTCCTCCACAATTTGACATCTTTGGGACACAAGCACTGTTTCTCGGTATAACCTTGCTGCCATTACAACATTTCTGAATTCTTTTGTCGTAGATTAACATCATGCCACAACACGCCGTAAACTGTTGGTAGATCCTTTGATATATAGTATTACCTGTGCAGCATATTTCAGTTATTTGGTTGTAAGATCTTGTGCCACATCGAATGCATGAGAAGTCTTTAGGTACTACATGGTTTGAACCAGTGCAGCATTTTTGTGTTGCGTTATTGTAGATATTGTCAGCTCCACAACAAGCAGTTGAGCTGCCGTACGGCCTAGAATGACGACCTTGACCCTCGCAGCATATTTCAAGCAGTGGATCGACGATTTGTTGGCCACACGGAATTGGGTTTGAGGCACAAGTTCCATTGCTTTTAGACACGATTCGGCCATCACGGCAACATTTCTGAATCTCATCGTTAAATATCAAATTGTTAATACAGCAACCAGTTTTATCTCCATACGTTTTGTTCTGAAGGACATTGTTGTTACAACAAATTAGGAACTTAGGATTGTATATTTTTCCACCACATATTTGTTCTCCTCTACACGGAAGACCTTTAGGTACAATGGCACTGTCTCGGAAACAACACTTGAAAAAGCTGTTATCAAATGTGTTCGTCCCACAGCAACGGGTATTTAGTTCGCCATATGTTTTTGGAACGATACTCTGTTCACAGCAAATTTCTAATTTTGGATCGTAAACCTTGCTACCACATGTCGGAGGGCAGGCTTGACCAATAGGAACCACGGCTTGGCTGAAGCAGCACTTCTGAGCTCTTGTGTTGTATGTTATAGTAGCGCCGCAACACATAGTAGATTGGCCGTGTTTTATAGCGTGCAAAACTTGATTGTTGCAACAAATGTGCTTCGTGGGATCATAAAATCGTCTGCCGCACGGTATGCAGCTAAACTGTCGGTTAACAGGGATGCCATTGCAACACTTTTCAGTTTTGCTGTTTCTTTCTGTCTGGCCACAACAAACCGAATCTGCTCCATTGCGTTTTGGCACGATTTTACCTTGGCAGCACAGATTGTGAATCGAATTGTAATAAAGTATACCACAAGTGTTACATGACAGACTACGGGGTAAAACATCAAACAGCCGGGTGCAACAAATGTGCGTCGCATTATTGTAAGTGGTACGCCCACAGCAAGCTGTGTTCATTCCATGGGTACGAGGGAAAATTCTACGAGTGCAACATATTTGTGTGTTTGGAAAAAAGGCTTTCCGCCACAAAGTTGTGAGTTTGAGCAGACGACTCCCTTGTTAACAATTAAGCCTGTGCCACCATTCCAACACAATCGGGTGTTAGAATCGTAAACATTGGTGCCACAACACTGCGTGCGGGCTCCAAATGAGAGCGACCGGATGATTTTTCCACCACAACAGATTTGTCTCAGAGGATCAAACAGCTTTCCGCCGCATGTTCTCAATGTTGGGCAAACATCGGCGGAAGGGAGGACTCTCATTGTTGTTCCTTTGCAGCACTGCTGGTTTCTAGTATCAATGATAAGGTTACGACCGCAACAATCAGTTGCCGGTCCGTATCTTCTTGAATGAACGACCAGATTCCCGCAACATATCTGTGCGATTGGATTGTAAAGTCGTTGCCCACATCGACTACAGCGGAACCTAATGTCGGCTGGCTGACCGTTGCAGCAATCTTGAGTCCTGTTGTTGAAGACCGATGTACCACAACACTTTGTGTTAGTCCCAAATAGTTTCCTCACTATCCTACCTTGGCAACAAAGGAAATTCGCCACGTCATAATAGACTCCGCCGCATCTCATACAGGATAATGCTTTGTCAACGACAGCGTTAAAAGGAGGGCAGCATATACTTGTGGCGTTGTTAAAAATGTTAAAACCACAGCATTTTGTGTCAATCCCGTATCTGCGAGGATGAACAGCAACCTTAGCACAGCACGTGTTGATGGAAGGATCAAATAGCGTCACTCCACATACGGATAGTTTCGGACATTTATTTTCTATTGGAATTGCAGTGCGGCTGTTGCAACACTTGTGGCTTCTCTTGTTGTACACCGTTGCCCCACAGCAATCGGAGTCCTGTCCGAAGCGTTTGTTAAGCACAAGTGTTCTCTGGCAACAAAGGTTGTTATTAGCGTCATAGTACCGGCCACCACACGTCACGCAGGAAAGTCCAACATTAATAATAACAGACTGAGAGCAACATCTACTCAATGCAGAATTGTAAATGCTAAATCCACAACATTGTGTGGCCTGGGCACCAAATGTGAGAGGATGAACAGCTCTGTTACTGCAACACAACTGCGTGTTAGGATCATAGAGACTTGCACCGCAACGTCTTAGCAGGGGGCAGTTACTTCCTGATGGGACGGTAATTGCGTTCTGGCAGCAGGTACGAGCTCTTCTATTAAAGACTGTTATCCCACAGCAAGCACTTCCTGTTCCAGCGATTTTCCGCCCAATTCTGCCTTTGCAACAAAGGAAATTATTGACATCATAATATCTGTTACCACATCTAGAGCAGGAAAGAGTCCTACTGACAATGTCGTTGAATAGAGAACAGCACATATGTGTTGCCTTGTTGTATCGGTTAATTCCACAGCAAGCTGTATTTGCACCGAAGGTAAATGGATTAATAGTGGTATTGCCACAACACAGCTGTCGGTTTGGGTCATAACCAACACGACCACAGATGGATAACGATGGACAAGCAAGTTGCAGCGGAGTTATCCCCAAACTGTTACAGCACTTCTGGGTTCTCTTATTAAAAACGTTCGCTTGACAGCATTCCGAATCTATGCCAAAGCGCTTCCTAACAACAAATCTGTTTTGACAACATAAGTTGTTATTAGCGTCGTAGAATCGTCCTGCACAGAACGCACATCGTAGTGAGACGGCGATAACACGGCGGCCACAGCACTTGCTTATTGCACTGTTGTAAATTGCAAAGCCACAACATCGAGTATTTGCACCAAACGTAAGGGGATTGAGGAATGAACCAGCACAGTATATCTGCCGACCGGGATCGAATCTGACACCTGCACAGAATCGTAATGGAGGACAGCTAAGTCCTTTGCGAACGCTGAAAATTCGATGACAACACGTCTGTGTTCTGCTGTTGAATACTGTTGATCCACAACAATCCGAGTCCGCCCTGAACAGTTTTGGGACCACAATTCGTCCTTGGCAACAGAGACTGCTCCCATTGTTGAAGTAGTCGCCCCCCACATGTGGTACAAGAAAGCGATTTGTCAATAATTATGTTAGGTCCAGGACAACATCTACTGGTGACACTATTGTATATGGATGTTAGACAACATTGTGTGCTTGAACCAAAGTTCTTGGGACGAATAGCTCTGCGATCACAGCACATCTGTCTGCGACTGTCGAATGGAACTCCTCCGCAAAAGTTTATCGGTGGGCAATTACCTTGCAAAGGTACACTTGTGAATCCACTGCAGCACTTGTGTGTTCTCGTGTTAAAATCTGCCGCCCCACAACACACCGAGTCTGTTCCAAACCGTTTTGTAACCACGATTCTACGTTGACAACACAATTCGTTGTTTGGATTATAGTATATTCCGCCACATGTTGTACAGGAAGTTGCTTTGTTGACAATGACATTTGGGAGGGAGCAACATTTACTTGTTCTACTGTTATAAACGTCGGTTCCACAGCATTGTGTATCTACACCAAAGGTGCGTGAACGGATAACTAGACCCGAACAACATATCTGATTGTTTGTATTGAAGAGCAAACTATCACAGGGTTGAAATTGTGGACAGGTACCTTGCAGTGGAACAGACATCATGTCGCTACAGCACTTGCGTGTACTGTTGTCGATGCTTCTCTCACCACAACACTGTGACGTGATTCCAAAACGTTTAGGAACTAAGAATCTTCCTCGACAGCAAAGTTCCCTGTCTACGTTGTAGTAACGAATACCGCACGGTATACATGAATGCCCCAAGTTAACAATAACATTTGGTGGGGAACAACATTTATTTGTCAGCGTGTTGTAGATCGTAATTCCGCAGCACTTTGTACGTGAGCCATATTTACGGGGACGAAGAGTGGTGTTGGCACAGCATATTTGACTTCTGTGGTCAAATGGTATTCCATTACAACTTTGTAGTATTGGGCAAACTGCTGAGATTGGGATCCTAAAAATTCCATAACAACACTGTTGAGTTGTCTTTGTAAAGGCCGTTGTTCCACAACATTCCATGTCCCTTGTAGTCTTCCTTGTCAATCCATTTTGGCAGCAAATAAAGTTATTTGCGTCGTAATAAAGTCCACCACATCTGGCACATGAAAGGCGTCTATCGATAACATCTCCAGGAAGGCAGCATCTCTGGGTGGCATTGTTGTAAATTGAAATTCCACAACAGGCTGTGTTTGCACGGAACAGATTTCGTCGAGTTATACCAGCGCAGCATCTTTGTGTGATTGGATTAAAGAATGTCCGACCACATGGCTGAAGTTGTGGACAATTAGCTCGGACGGGGGTAGTTGTTTGATCAGGGCAGCATTTATGGGATGTTTTGTTAAAAACTGAAGAACCACAGCATAGAGAGTCTTTCCCAAAACGTTTTGTAACAACAAATCTGGCTTGGCAACATAAGCTGTTACTTATGTCATAATATCTTCCGCCGCAGGAAACACATGAGAAACGTCTGTTGACGACAACGTTACGCGGTGTACAGCACTTGCTGATGACGTTATTGTAGGAGACCAATCCACAACATGTGGTTTGAGCTCCATATTTAAGAGAGCGAAGAGTTGTACCTGACAACAATGAGATGAAATCATTAGTATAGCAATAATAAAACTGAAGAGAAAAAAAAGAGTATGATTAAGAAGAAGAAGAAGAAGAAGAAAAGATATTAAGAAGAAGAAGTAGTAGTAGTAATAGTAGTAGAAGAAGAAGAAGAAGAAGAAGAAGAAGGAGATCTAGAAGAAAAATGAGAAGACGAACAACAAGAACAACAAGAACAAGGAGAAGAACAACAACAACAATAACAACAACAACAACAAGAAAAAGAAGGAGAAGAAAGAGAAGAAGAACATCTAGATAACTAAAGCTAAAGTTAGAAAATTTCAAAATTGTGAGATAGCGATTACTATAGCCCTATAAATTATGAAATAATTACTTTACAATTTACAATTACACAATGGGAACGCTTGTCTCTGGATGAAAATCCCGGTTTCAATTCAATGATTCCCGGAACATTTCCAATTTTTACATCAAATTTGAAAACCTCGATATTTACATTTTTAAATAGGTACCTGCGCAACAAATGTCTTTGTTGGGATTGTAAAAATGCCCACCACATTTTTGAACCTTTGGACAGCCATCAGTCAATGGGAGAACAAAAGTGTTATTGCAGCATCTCTGCCGTGTAACATCTATGACGGCACGAGATCCACAGCATCGTGTTGAGAGTCCGTACCGTCGTGTCAACAGAGCTTGATTACCACAACAAATCTGAATGAATGGATTGTAGAAGGTACGTCCACAAGGATTACAGCTAAATGACCGGTCGACCACTCGGATGCGAGGACAGCATTTATGCGATTTGGTATTGAAGATTGTTGTTCCACAGCACTTTGTGTCTGTTCCAAAAGCTTTGGGCGAGATCCTCCTTGACAACACATAGATGTAGTTACATTGAAATACTGTCTACCACATCTAACACAAGAGAGGCGCCTGTCCACAATGTCACTCGTGGGAAGCCGTGGACAACACCTGCTAGTGACGTGATTGTACACCTGACTACCACAACACAATGTATTTGCGCCATATGTTCGTGGGCGAATTGTAGCACCGCAGCACATCTGAGTGGTTTGATCGAAAAACTTTCCACCACATGTTGGTATACCTATGCATTTCACTCCCAAAGGAACTATTATGTTACTATTACTGTTAAATCTACAGCAGCTGGCGATGGCGCTGTTGTAAATCTCAGTTCCACAACACATCGTGAACGCTCCGTAAGTGCGAGGACGCTCAGTTGTTAGTTCACAACAAACTTTACTGTTGAAGTCAAAGAGTGACCCGGAACAGGTAGGAAGTGAAAAGCAAGGGTCTCCCCGAGGTATTACGACAACTCTACCGCAACATTCGTGTGTTCTGGTGTCAAAGATCTTGTCGGAACCACAACATTGTGTAAATAGTCCATAACGTCTGGAAAACACGGCGAGATTATCGCAACAAATTTGAGTGAGTGGGTTAAAAGAGGCTTGCCCACAAAGAATGCAACTAATGGCGTTGTCCACGACACGTGTACCCCCGCAGCACTTTTGTGTTTTCTTATTGAAAATCCTAACTCCACAACACGTTGTGTCATCTCCAGATACCTTCGGTGAAATCCTTCCTTGGCAGCAGATCGAGCTATTGGTATTGTAGTAAATTATACCGCATTTAACACAGGAAAAACGCTTGCTGACCACGCTATTGCTGGGTAGACAGCATCTCTGGTTTGCATTGTTGTAAACGTTAGTTCCACAGCACTTTGTTTGATCCCGTATGTCAGAGGACGAACAGTGGTACCACTGCAACAAAGTTGTTTACTTTGATCTATAGGAGTCACACCACACGACTTACATGCAATTCCGATGGAAATAACTAGGATTCCTGAACAACACCGTTGTTTTGTGTTATCATAAATGTTATCAGTCCCACAGCAGATCTGTGCAGATTGATTATAATACGTCGCAACGCAAAAGTTGCAGGTATCTTGCCGACTAACAATGACATCTCCTGGGGAACAACACTTGCTTCTTGTGCTGTTAAAAATCGTAATTCCACAACACCGTGTTGATATTCCATGAGTGCGCGGGTGGATAGTCGTCCCAGAGCAGCATATAGAGGACTTTTTGTCGAACGGCTTTCCTCCACACAACGGACAACCGACGTTTTTTAGTACTATGTTGTTACCACTACAGCATGTTTGCGTTGATGTGTCATAAGTGACGTTTGCACCACAACACCCTGTTGTCTGTCCGTGGGATCGTAGGTGAAGAACCCGACTATCGCAACATATGTGAGTATGAGAGTCGTAGTAAGTGCCAGCGCACGATACACATCTGCGCAGTGTTGGTACAATCAGCTGACCACCACAGCACTGGTGACTCAAGGTTACAAACAGTTGAGTTCCACAACATAAAGCGTTTCCTTGTCTGGGGAAAACATTCTTGTTACCACAGCATATCTTTATGCGCTTTGTTCCTGAATATAGAGATACTAACTATATATAAACTATACTAAAATAACTGTAACTAAGTGTGCA
>JANVCK010137314.1:0-11306 GCA_026546655.1 Epizoanthus illoricatus
TGTGAAAGCATGGCCTATCGATCCTTTAGTCTTTAAGAGTTTTAAGCTAGAGGTGTCAGAAAAGTTACCACAGGGATGATTCAACTCGTGCGTCGCCGACTTGGGTCCTTCCCTACCCTCACCACCCTACAACCAGATGTTCCAACCCCCAGGGGTGGATGCTAAAGAAAACATTGTCGAAAGGCAAACAGAACAGAGCCCGACCCTGTAGTAGCGACATCCTCCTCGCTTTGTCATTGTTTGTCACAATGTGTGCAAATCCATTGCGAACAGTAGCCAGATTGGGAGTAAGTGCACAGAGTACCAGCCGAAATTGAACCAGCACACAGACGTTGTGTTACCAAAAGGAACGTAGCGTGGACATTTGAAGAGACTAAAAGACAAGATTGCGAAGCGAGGAGGACGTCCAAGAAACGTTATAAAAAAAACACCGAAAAATAGGACTGCCCATGGGCCACTGATCACGGAATCGGAAGAGCTGCCAATTGGATATCGATGTGGATCCGCATGCAATCGAGCCAGCGTTAATAGTTCACCATCAAACGGTTAGAAAAAGCGTTCGCTTGGTCATTAGCCCTTTGGCTTTGATTTTGAACAGAACTTCGCTAGCGAAACCAAAGCACCGACGGAAGCAAGCAGTGCAGTGACTGCACATTCGTTGCAGTTGTTTGCCAAAAGTAACCACGTGCACATCATCTTTCGCAAAAGCCTAGCATCTGACACCTCTCGTATATTCGCACATTCCACCAGCAACGGCAGGCGCCTGCCAGAAACGACACTATTTACCACACTTGCACTTTCTCCACAACGGAGATCGTTACACCTGAAACCGTTGGCAATCCTCTACAGGAAACGGTCCACCGCAGCAACGGGAACATGCCACGGTCGTAGCTCCTAGTTCAATCTATTCGAAGAACATTGGCGCACATGCAACTTGTGCAAAGTTGGCTTCGCTCGTGTCGAGTTGTGTGCCAGCTGATGTGAGAATGAAGAACAGATTCGAGATGGACGAGGAATGCGTTCCAAACTAGCCGTCTTCGGCCGCTCGATGTCAATAGCCGTGCCAAGGTGCAAGCCAAAGGCCCTTACTGAACGAGCATGTTTCATTGCATTTGAGGATTGTGCCGATGGCTACTAGCGCCCTCGCACAGTCCTACCAATCCTTCTTTGTTGCAACACTTGGGTCTGTCCATGCAACGATGTCACCCTGCTCTATCTATCGACCGTTTATTGCAGCACGTTTCCCCTCACGATGGAGGCTTCCACTTTGGGTGGAAAATACATAATGCTGGACTTGGCCATCCGCGCCCACGGCTTCTAACCGTGCCCTCTCTTCTCCACTCAAAGCAAAGCAAAGTGATGTCGTGCAGGAAAAAGCTGCTTAGAAGAAAACAATGTGTTGAGAATGCAAAGCGTTATCCTTTTGTAAACGCGTTACTGCATAGGCCATACGAAAAAGCATGCAGAAAGGAAAGTTAGCGAAAGTATGGAAAAAGTCCACAGAGTGCCCAGCCAGAATCGAACCAGCACACAGAAATTGTGTTCCCAAAAGGCACGTAGCGTGGAAATTTGAAGAGACTAAAAGACAAGATTGCGAAGCGAGGAGGACGTCCATCAACCGTTAAAAAAAGAACCGAAAATGCAAAGAAAGCCCGAACGAATATGATTGGAAAATCGAAACAATAAGGCGAAAAGGAATATCAAAGCAGGAAGCTGCAAAACAACAGAAAAGATAAACGTGCCAATCGGACGGTGATCATGGAATCCAAATGGCTGCCAATTGCAGATGGAGCTGAAAGCACATGCAATGGAACCAGCGTTAATAGTTCACTATCAAATGGTTAGTAAAAGCGTCAGCTTGGTCATTAGACCTTTGGCTTTGATTTTTGACCGGTCGTCCCTAGAGAAAACGAAGCGCCGACCGGAGCATTCGTTCCAATTCTTGGCCGAGAGTGGCGGCAGCGACATACGATTTCGGGTCAACCAAGGACGTGCCACGTACACTACGCATTGGCACCCACCGTTAGCGATCCCTCCAACGCACAGCAGCGACCTCACATTCGTTGCAGTTGCTGGCCAAATGTATGGACGTGCACGGGCGCTGGCGGAAAAGCCTAGCATCTGACACCTCTTGCATTTGCGCCAAGTGCACCAGCAGCAGCCAGAGGCTGCAACAGATGACGCTTTATTTGTGCACACTTTCACGTTCCCAACCGCGGAGATGCGGCTACCTCAAACCGGTGGCATTCCACAATGGGAAACGATCCACCGCGTCCGCGACTACATCTTGGCAAGGAAGTAGTGCGTCCACCATTCCGCTCCGTCCTGCACCGTGCACACGTACCACGGTCGTCACTGCTTGTTAAATCAATCCCAAGGATATTGGCGCAACATGCAACTTAAGCGGACTCGAGATATTCCGCTTCTCGAGCTACGTGCCAGTCGATGAGCGAGATCGAGAACGGATAGCAGGTCAACGATGAACGCATTCCCAACTAGCCGCCATTCGCCCGCTTGATGTCAATACCCGTGCGAAGCCACAAGCAGGTTATCGGTCAAAGGCTCCCAACTGACCGGGCACCTCTCATTGCATTCCACGAATGTGCCGGCAGCGAGTAGTGCCCTCACAAAATCCTGCCAATCCTCCGTAGTTGCAAGGCTTGGGTCTGTCCATCGAACGCTTTCGACGTGCTAGCTTCATCGCGCGTTTTCTGGAGCGCCTTTCGCCTCACGACAGTGGCTGCCACATGGGGTGTAAAATATGGAATTTTAGACTTGGCCATTTGCAAACACGGCTACTATGCGCACCTTGTCATCTACACTTAACGTAAACCAAAGAGATATGGCGCAGCAAAAAGCAGCTTACAAGAAAAAGTGTTGAGAATTCCAAACCTTATCGTTTTGCAAACGCGTTACTGCGTAGGCCAAACGAAAAAGCACGCAGAAAGGGAAGTTAACGAAAGTATGGAAAAAGTGCACAGAGTACCCAGCCGGAATCGAACCAGCACACAGAAATTGTGTTCCCAAAAGGCACGTAGCGTCAACATTGCAAAGGGAAAAGAGTAGATGACTGCGAAGTGAGGAGGACGTGCATCAACTGGTATAAAAAAAGGGGGCCGAAAAAGTGCAAAAACAAAGCCCGAACGAAAAAGATTGGAAAATCAAAACGATAAGGCGAAAAGGAATATCCAAGCAGGAAGCTGCCAAACAACAGAAAAGAAAAACATGCCAATTGGACGGTGGTCATGGAATCGAAATGGCTGCCAATTGCAGATCGAGCTGAAAGCGCATGTAGTGAAACCAGCATTAACAGTTCACCATCAAATGGTTAGTAAAAGCGTTAGCTTGGTCATTAGACCTTTGGCTTTGATTTTTGACCGGTCGTGCCTAGAAAAAGCGAAGCGCCGACCGGAGCATTCGTTCCAATTCTTGGCCGAAAGCGGCGGCAGCGACATGCAATTTCGGGTCAACCGAGGACGTGTCACGTACACTACGCATTGGCACCCACCGTTAGCGATCCCTCCAACGCACAGCAGCGACCTCACATTCGTTCCAGTTGCTGGCCAAATGTATGGACGTGCACAGGCGCTGTTGGAAAAGCCTAGCATCTGACACCTCTTGCACTTGCGGCAAGTGCACCAGCAGCAGCCGGAGGCTGCAACGGATGATGCTTTATTTACGCACACTTTCACGTTACCAACCGCGGAGATGCGGCTACCTTAAACCGGTGGCATTCCACGACGGGAAACGATCCACCGCGTCCGCGACTCCATCTTGAGAAGGAAGTAGTCAGTGCACCACTCCGCTCTCTCCTGCACCGTGCACACGTACCACGGTCGTCGCTGCTCGTTAAATCTATCCAAAGGATATTGGCGCAACATGCAACTTATGCGGACTCGCGATATTCCGCTTCTCGAGCTACGTGCCAGTCGATGAGCGAGATCGAGAACGGATAGCAGGTCAACGATGAACGCATTCCCAACTAGCCGCCATTCGCCCGCTTGATGTCAATACCCGTGCGAAGCCACAAGCAGGTTATCGGTCAAAGGCTCCCAACTGACCGGGCACCTCTCATTGCATTCCACGAATGTGCCGGCAGCGAGTAGTGCCCTCACAAAATCCTGCCAATCCTCCGTAGTTGCAAGGCTTGGGTCTGTCCATCGAACGCTTTCGACGTGCTAGCTTCATCGCGCGTTTTCTGGAGCGCCTTTCGCCTCACGACAGTGGCTGCCACATGGGGTGTAAAATATGGAATTTTAGACTTGGCCATTTGCAAACACAGCTACTAACCGCGCCCTCTTATGTACGCTTAAAGCAAACCAACGTGGTTTGGTGCAGCAAGAAACGGCCTGATACACACGTAAACTTGTGCTAGCGCTAACCCGTTTCCTTTTGTAAAAGAAGCGGCGTATGGAGACAAAAATCATGTACAAAGCAAAGCGAAGCTGTACAGTTAGCGACACCATTTAGGATGTGTTGTAAGTCCACATAGTACCCAGCCGGAATCGAACTGGCACACAGTAATTGTGTAACCATTGAGTACGGTGTGTGGATATGTTTGCCAAACAGATAGGGAACGTATGCAAATACAACGCACCACGCATCAATGCGTGTCATTTTGGATTATGTGATTTGTGCTTACACTAGAACTACAGCTAATTTTTTTGCTCTACTTAGTAGATTTTTTAATGTAACGATAACAATTGGTCGATTTTTGGACCAATCTCTACAAACTACGTTTACTATCATTGGTCTCTTTCGGACCAGTATTTAGTATTAATAATCATTAACAATAATTGGCTACTTTCTGGAGCAATCTCTACAAACTACGTTTAGTGTCAGTCGTCTGTTTCGACCAGTATTTAGTGTTAATAATCATTAACAATAATTGGCCACTTTTTGGACCAATCTCTACAAACTACGTTACAAACTACGTTTAGCGTCATTGGTCTCTTTCGGACCAGTATTTAGTATTAATTATCATTAGGAACAGTTGGCCACTTTTTGGACCAATCTCTACAAACTACGTTTAGAGTCTGTGGTCTCTTGCGACCAGTATTTAGTATTAATAATCATTAATAAGAACTGGCCACTTTCTGGACCAATCTCTAGAAACTACGTTACAAAGTACGTTTAGTGTCATTGGTCTCTTTCGGACCAGTATTTAGTATTAATTATCATTAGGAACAGTTGGTCACTTTTTGGACCAATCTCTACAAAATACATTTAGTTTCAGTGGTCTCTTGCGACCGGTATTTAGTATTAATAATCAATAAGAATTGGCCACTTTTTGGATCAAGCCCTACAAACTATGTTAATTGTTGTTCGTGTCTGTGGAACAGTATATACTATGAACAACTATTACTAATAGTTGTTCAGTTTTTCAACAAATATCTAAAATCGATGTTTAGTGTCACTTGTCTCTCTTTACAAGTATTTGGTAGTACTAATTACTGATAAGAAGTGGCGAGCTTCTTCGAAAAAAGTGAATAACGCATTTGAAAGACCAACAAGAGTTGACTCCCCTTTTTGCTTGCAATACTTGTCCATGTGACAAGCTGCAGCAGAGTACCGGAACCGTACAAGCAACAACAAAAGCAGCTTTGAAATGTAGAAGTTGAACAAGTTAGTCTTGTTCGGAAATCTGACCCCACAGTATGGCTGGTAAGTACAGTGTTTGAGAAGACACGCCGACCTGACCGGAAATTACTACAAATGTATCGTCCAGCTACACAAGTGACGAGGAAAGAAAGAAACCTCGTACAACGGAGATTTAGCAGCTTGACAGAACAAGTTCATCTTGTAAAGAGAAAGAAACAAAGGTGGCCAACAAAAAAGATCGTGTCCCACAGACAAAAGCACACGAGAAAACAAAATTCGCCTGAGGTAACGCCTATCTGCGAACCGTAGATAAGGAAAAAATACAAGAACAATTGAGGCAAACCCTTGTGGAAGCACGATACAAACCCTAACCGCACTAGCAAATTGTATGAGTACAAACAAAGATACTCACCATACATAGCCCAGAACAGGTCTGTTGAAACCCAAACCATCTTAACGTTCAACCAACGTGAAATGAGTGCTTTCCAAAGGTACCATTAACATTAACGAGTCCAGATCACGGACACGAGACAGGGCAGCGTACGCTGCACCGGGAGGCAGAGTTGGACAATCGAGCCAAAGAATCATTGCGTTGAGGGTTTGGCCTTGGGCCTTGAAAACGGTGACAGCGTAGCCGGGCACAAGCGGATACACGGTCACGGTACCGTCGTCTCGCGGAATGGTCACGGGATGTACATTGACAACTCTGCCATCGTCAAGAGTCACAAAGATGGTTGCTGCTTGTGCCGTTCGAACATGGCCCAACGCACCGTTGACGAAGCCACGGGACTTATCCCTGTTCTGCGTCAACATAACTCGCATTTGGCCATATATAGGAATACGACCCATTTCGCAGTCGCATTGGACGTGCAGAAGGGGTCTCTGGTCGCGAAATGCCCGCTCCAGCACGACCGTGTTGACATCCCAGCAAGCCCTTCGGGAGAACGTGACGACTGTGATTCGAGGATGACGAGAGACGGCCGACCAGATTTCGTCCACGTCAGGCTGACGATCGTACAGTAGTCGTCCATTCTGAAGGTCATCCACATCATGACGAGATGGAAGCAAATGACGGATGTGATTCAAGAATGACTGGAGAACTGGGTCGCGTATCCTCTGCTGGACGGTCAAGCGATATCGCCTAACGGATGACAGGAAATCAGGGTCGGTCATTGCATTCTCTACAGGCACAGTCCTACCACGAACGTTCTCGATGGGTTGTTGCTGGGCTTCATCGCCACACAAGACGACAACAGGGCGACAGGTAATGACGCGCAACGTGTCCAGCATGTGCAGCATGTTGTTTCGTGTGATCATGGAAATCTCGTCAACAACCAGCAGATCGTAAGCCGACAGGCGCCAGTTGATGTCGTTGGATGCATCTGGCGACACGGCGAGATGGAATGCCGCATGCACAGTGTCGGTGTCTACGCGATCGCCGAACAGCTCCCTGTACTTGTTTGCCAAGTACCCAGTGGGAGCCAGCACCAGCACTTTCTGATCATCTTCTAAGGCTCGGTGAACGCAGGCAATTAGTGTGTAGGTCTTGCCATTGCCCGGCTTGCCGTCGACAAGAAGTGGAACTCGCCACGAGACTGGCGGATCCGGCACAGCCAGACGTCGAGAAATGAGGCGTTCCAATGCCAATTGAGGCACCGCCTCAACCGTCACCAGACTGTCGGGATGTTCCACTTCCTCTTCATACTGCTGAGGGTCGCCTCTCGTTCGATGGTAAAAGCGTTCGCGACTCGCCAGTGCACCAGCGACATGCGAGAAAACGGACACCTGCACACCAACAAGATGGGACGATACATCATCTGCAGACGAGGCACAGCCCAACAACGATGACGACAACACTTGCCGGTTCCACAGAAAAAGCGTGTCGCGCAAACTGCACACGTAGGCGACGAACGTGTCCACAAAATACCGCTTGTTGCCCTGCCTCAGCAACCGAGTTGCCACCACTTGATCATCTTCCCACATTGTCGGCATGCGATGAAGGGCGGAAGCAAAGAACCTGATCGATTCTGGCATCTCCTCCGCGCGGGGATGAAACAAGTCCGACTCATTACGATGGGCATAAAACGCAACCAACTGTTGATAGAAGTAGATAGGGTTGAAGACGGACAGCACTCGAAGTCCTACCAAGCGATGACCACGGGCGTACCTCACGGGAACGGCAAGATCGTGACGCACTTCACGGAGCCACTCGACCAGAGAGTTGTTCCAAATCCGGAGGACGACGGCGATAACGCTGCAAGACCGTATCACAAGGAGCATCCTCGGGACGTGGAACCAGATATTTCTTTCGCGTAGCCGGCGACCACGACATGAAGATGGAAGAGAGAGACATTACCATTTCCGGCACACAAGGTCGCGCAGTCTGCAGAAACCGAAAGGCGGCCTGATACGGCGTCACTCTGGTGGAGTAAAGCGAATCGTCGTTCAGGCCATCCTTGAACTTAGACACGTACGACGACACGTACTGTAACACCATGGCTTCTCCATTAGACGTCTGCACGTCGTGATGGCATTTGAGGACGGGAAGCAACGTGTCGATGTACGTGCACAGATTGCATGCGAACGATTCCGCATCGTGCACAACTCGCAGGACGTCCGGTTCGTCAGCTGGCCTCTTTTCCACATAGCTTGCACGATCTTGTCGACGCAGGCACGCGGATTGCTTGTTGGACTGCTGGTACCTGTGTGCAAGGTAGGCAAGTTCCGGCCGATCGCGTGGTTGATCGGCGCGAAATCGCTTCACTTGGATGGCAGACAGGTTTTTTAGCCACACGAGGAGATGGATGTGCAATGTTCCACGTTTCTCAAACTCGAAGCGATAGAAATAGGTCGGCACGTTCTTCTGAGTGGCGCTGTGGTTGTAATTCAGAAGGTGGTCTTTCCATTTGTCGCAGTTGGATCCAGTGATGTAGCCTCGGACGATCTGCTCTAGCACGTTGGCGATGTGAAGCGTCTCCAACTGCGCAAGTTCCGTAGGTTGAAGACCGTGTTGCGTTCGCACGTCTTGGAGCCACTGCGGAAACGGAAACGACCACTCGTACGGAGACACGGTAAGAAAGAACGATGGTAAGCCGAACTGCCTGACAGCATCGAGCAAGAAATCGTGCTGCCAGCGCCAGTAGCTGGGCGAGAAGGGCTTGCCATCGAGCGCCCTGAACGGGGAGCACTGCAGCTTGCGCGCCGTTGCAATCGCTCCACTAACTGTGCGAAACAGCCACCGATCGTAGTTGAACTGCAACAGCTCGAAATCGAGTGAATAGTTGAGCACTGTGGAACAGACTTTAGTGGTTCTTGCCTGAGTTCGACGTTGTTGCTGACCTTGCAAGGTCGATTCACACAAGTCTCTGCAATGATACAGATTTGGCCACAGACAGCACTCCACTGCCTCCATTTCAAGAATATCAAAGATGGCCAACTTGGTGACGCCGTCTTGTCGGTACGTGGTGCGTCTCTGTACGTAGTCTCGGTAGCTAGACGCTCCACAAGACATTAGATAGTCGTAAGCCACACGACAACGTCGACGTTGGCATGCGTTGTTGGCATGAAGATCTATCTTGTCGGATGGAGAGAGGGCGGGGACTTCAAGCTTGAAAATGCCATTTTTAACCCTGTAGCCGTGCTCCTCCATCCGACGTTGGCCAACGTCGACGTCGAACGGACGAAGAATACGTACGTCTTCGGCGGTCAAGCCGCGCAGAGGCAGCGGAATGTCCTCGAGGTGAGGAACGAAATCCCTGCCCCTGGCACACTGGCACAATTTTACTGATGGCGGTGGCCTGCTTCGAAAAGAGGGCAGTAGCTTCTGACGCCCAATGCACTCGCATTCGTTACAGTACGCCCAAGAGCTGTGCACAACCCAATGCAAAAGATCACACGAAACGTCAGCCACTTGATCTCGACCAGCACAATCGAGGCTCAAACCCGGTTCGCTTGCGAAGGAAGCAAAGAAATTGGTTTTCTTCAAGGATTCCAAACGGCTTCTGTTCGCAGAATCTAGCTCGGCCACACGCTTTCTTTCCTCTAGCGACGGATTCACGATCACCGATTTGATGCATCTCTCCTGCCAGTACGAAGTCGCTTGTTCGACTGTCCAAGCTGCAGTCCTTGGCATCGGGCTACAACAAGACATTAAACGTGAAAACACTCAAGACAAAGCGAACAATTGGAAGTGGGCATAGCAAACGAACTAAACGTAATAAACATCGAAAGGGGCATAGACAACCACAACGTAATGCCAACTAGTTTTGCGATTAGAACATAGCAGCTCAATTAATAGCTAACTTGCAACGAAAAATAACGAACAATTTGCGCGACGAATTACATGACAATAGACAAATAAAGTAGGAAAAAAGATGAGCCAAAACTAAAAAATAAACAAAAACATAAAAGAGCAGTGATACCAAGCTCAATTCGAACTGGCGACGTGCCTGTTGCAAAGCGCGAACCTTACCACCGTGCCATGCTAGCTACAACGCTCGCTACCACTGTTAACTAAAGGCGAATAAAATCGAAAGGGACATAACAACAACATTGTGGCAACTTGATGTCCGATTACAACATATCAGCTCAATTCATAGAGAACATGCACAAAAAACAAGCGAACATTTTGCGCACTTAATTATATGAGAAAAGTAAAAAAAGATATAATAATAAAGACAAATTAAAAAACATGATACTAATCACGAGTCGAACTGGAAACGTGCCTCAAGCAAAGCGAGAACCTTATCATTAAGTCATCGAAGCTATCACACTCGCAACCAGTGTTAAGTAAGAGCGTATGGAATGGAAAGGAACATGGTAAAAACAAAACATGCTCTTGTTCTTTGCTTACAATATATCACATTGATCAATAACGTGAATACAGATAAAAGAAAACGAACATTTGCCATTGTTGTTGCATCGGAAATAAAAGAAAACGAAGACCAAAACGGGATAAGTAATATTCTCGAGAAACATTCCAACTCGAAACACGTCATTGGCAAGCGTAAATCTCACCACTTGACAATAGTAGGTAACACACACTAGCAATGCAAACAAAACTTACATGAAATAGAAATGAAACGACAAGATAAACGTGATGAAAACTTGTTGGCAGCTTCAAACAGATCATGTGAATGACCGCATTTAAAAAGGACAGCGACAGAACAAGGTGACTTAGTTAACACCGCATCTTTACTTGAATGGGGGACGAACACGGACAAGTGCTCATTTCACCTAATACGAGAATACCATGCATGAAGACAAATACAAGCAAACGTTCAAAGTTCTCAAAAGACAATAAACTAAATTACAAACAAATCAATAAAAGATGCACGCACCTACCTGCAACAGACTTCTAACTACGTGATGAGACTTTTCCGAACAATAACCTTCACACCGTCTTCTTTCTAAGAATTGCACACAAGAATTCACTTTAACACGCAAATTGCAAATCCAAACAGAAGAAAACGATATTCACAACCATGCTTTTCACCTAATGCAAACACCTTTCAGTTCTTGGAATTTACACTCACCAACTTCTATTCCTAAAATGGAAATATGTGACCATCCATGCGAAAACCTGTATAAACGCACTGCGAACGCGAACGCGTTCGAACGCGTTCGCTTAGAAAACGAAGGCGAACGCAGTACGAACGCAGTGCGAACGCAGCACGAACGCAGCACAAACGAACCTTCGTTCTTTT